>PVIJ01012417.1:0-49731 GCA_004024925.1 Scalopus aquaticus
TTGCTGGGGGTGAGGAGCACACACTGGGGGGTGAGGAGCACATGCTTGGGAGGGGTAGTTTGCCCATCAAAGTGAACCCTCAAGGGTTCACACCAGTCATTCCACTTCTGAAAATCCGCCTGAAGGAAATGAACAGGTGCCAGGACCCGGTGCTGGTAGCTACAGGGTGCTCATCACAGAGTGGAGTGATGGGGACTGGACACAGGGACAGGCTCGCTGGCGGGCGGAAGAGGCTGGGTTATGGCGCCTCCGTCCAGGTGTGCTACGCAGGCGGGGATTTGTGTCGGAAGAAATCTTAACAGCACAAGGAAATGTTTGTACTGCATTGGAGTTTAAGAGCAAGATAAAAGCTCATATATATATAATCTGATCACAAATGCACTTTAAAGGCGGGCGCCTGTATGTGCACACATAGGCACGGGTCGCCCAGACAGAAGCCAGGGAGGCGTGTGTGCGGAGGGGTGTGTGTGTGTGTGTGTGTGTGTACCTTGGTAGTGGGGGGAGGGGTTTTTGTTTCATGTCTGCTGTTCCCTGCTTCCCAGACACGCTGCAATGAGGAAATAATCCTTCTAGAATCAGAAAATAGGTAACTGCTTTAAAAGAGGAGAGAAAGCTCCCTCTTCACAGCATGAAAGCCCAGGGAGGGTGGTGGGTGGGAAGCTGGGGGTAGGGGTGGGTAATGAGGGTGGGGAGCAGGGGGAGGAGGTAGGGGGGACCAGCTGGGAGCCACTGCTTTGCAGGTGGGAACAAACAGCAGTGGGGAGACTTGAGAGATTTGGGGAAACAGGTGTCAGGATTTGCTGGCAGATTGGATGGGGTAGGGGTGAGGGAAAGAGAGGAGTCAAACACGAGAATCACCCCAATAAGCATCCTGGGTGTGCAGTCAAGCTCCTGAGGGGGCCCAGAGATTCCCACTCCTGACAGCCACCACCACCCCCCCGTCCCCTCCGCCCTGACAGAGCCGTGCTGTGCAACCCCAGGCAGCAGCAGAAATGACTGTCTGTGACTTCTGCAGCTAGATTACGAAAGATACTGACAGAGACAGTAAGTAGAATAGAGGGTACCTGGGGCTTTGGGGCGGTGGGGTAGGGGAGGTTTGGGTATGATGTAAAGTTCTGGAAATGAATGGTGGTGATGGCTGCACAGCTCTGTGAATGGATGAATGCCCTAGAACTGCTAGAAATGGTTAAAATGGCAACTTTCATGTATATTTTACCATAATAAAAATCCTCTTTTCATATAAAAGGTATCGCTGCGGGGCTCTGCTTTGTCTCCTGTAGCCCTTGCCAGGAGCAGCTGGCCCTCAGGGGGACGTCCAGGGTGCCGGCTCCAGGCCTCAGCCGGCAGCAGCACTAACTGGCCAGGTGTGTGGTGAGCCCCCTAAAGCAGCTCCCTCCGCCCCGGGCAGGCCTGCGGCTGAAGACAGAAGCCATAGGAAATAACAACGCGAACTGTTTTAAGCCACCAGGCTGTGGCAGGTGCGCCCAGCATAACTACCAGGGAGGGCCCAGACTGAGCCCAGGGTGTAAGCGCCACCTCGATTTTCTAGCTCCTTCAGGACAGCGCAGGCTGGAGAGGGTGTTCTCACGCAACATCAAAACACCAGACAACACGCAGAAGCACAGATTTTCTGGAAGACTCCAGAGAGCCGAGGTTGCAGCTGGCTCTCTCTTAGGGTCCACTGGGGGGCAGAGGGGATGCCAGAGGGGGCCAGGAAGGCTGCTCCTTCCCCCTCCCGCTGTGTCCCCCCTAAGCCCGCTCAGACGTGGCCCATTGTCGCTGCTGCTCCCCGCAGTGAACCTCTCTCGTTTCCCTCCATGTTCTCTTTTTGCCTTTTCAGTTACCCAGTAGCATCTACTCAGCCAATTCCCTAAACCACATTCTCTGTGCTCAAATCGCCACGTGGCTTCTCCTTCCGAACTGCAGCGCCTGCCCTGCCAACGCAGCACACGCTGCCGCTCAGCTCAGCGCCAGCGCCAGGCCCCCAGGAGCAGAGGCCGGGCAGGCCTTCCCCTCCTGCCCCTGGGCGGGCCCTCCCCGCTCACCTGCTGCCCAGCCTCTCGCCCGCAGGGCTGGGCACGCGCGAGCACATGTTCTGCCTGCCAGTAAATCTCCCTGCTTGACATACTGACGCTGAAACTTCCAGTGGTGCCTAAAATCAGCCCCCAGGAGAGGTCTCCGTGGAGTGGGGGCTGAGTAGTGGCAGAAATGGCACCTTGCAGGCTGGTATGAACTAGGAACGGAAGAGAAAAAATGGGAAGCTACCCCTAAAGAAGACCCTAGCTCCCCCAAATCTGTATTTTAAAAAAGCAAAGTGGCGGCCTCCCCGGTGGCGCAAAGCATTAAGCGCTGCACTGCGGAGCTGTTGGCAGCTGCGGTGCGAGTTCGATGCCCGGCCTGTGAGATTCCCACATGGCGCACAGACCTCTCTGGTCTCCCCGCTGCTCCCCTCAACAGTGTTTTCAGTCCATCTGCCTGTTCTGCTCCCCACTCCGTCTCTGGTGAACCCTCTCGCCGCCCCACGCCTCTGGCCTGCACCCCAGCTTCTATGCATACATAAATAAATCTTAAAAAAAAATAAAGAAGCAACATGGAGCAGTAAAGCCTAGAGAGCCACCCCAGGCTGCCACCGCAGGGTCTGCATTGGGGGGCGGGGGGGCAGGTGCAGCACGAGTGCCAGACCCAGACCGGGCCCCTGGAGGCTGAGCTGGGTATCACTGGGGTGAGCTCCAAGGGGCCGCAGGCCACAGCGGGGCAGCCGTATATCCGGGTATCGCACTTTCGGGGGGTGGCGTTTAGGGAAAGCTGTCCTGCTGCAGGGCAGGAGCGAGGCGCGTCACGGAAAAGGGAGGAGCAGGAGCGGCAGGGCGCGGAGGGAGAGCCAGAGCCACAGAGACGCCCTGTCTTTCCTTGAAGAGGCAGAGTCGGGACTGCTCCCCGGTATTCAACGTCCGCGGCCTGGCCCGGTCAGCGCCCGTTCACGAAGCCTGGGCGTCCACACTGCCTGCGGCTGCCTCTACTTGCCAGCACACTCCTGCTTGAGGGTGAACAGCTTTTTTCTCCACCCTAAAGTGTCTCTTTTTCTAGAAAAAGAACAAGGGTTTCGAGGCCCCCTCCCGCGGGTCAGTCTGGGCCCTTGGGCGAGGCCTGCGCCGACATCACCACTCCGGCCCGAGGAGACCCAGGCGCGCTGGCTGGCCCCACTGCAGCACACGCGTGCGCTGGTGACCGATGAGCCGCCTCTTATCTGTGCCGCTCACATCCTCACACGGGGCACTTCTGTCCCCAGGGCACATGGGTGCTCTCCACCGTTTCGCGTCCCAGCTGCAGATGACACCATCACCTCAACCCAGCAAACACTCTCCATGACACTGGCCACGCGCAGCAGCCGGGCCACACTGCTGCCCGCTGGCTCCCGGACACACCACGGCTCGCCCAGCCCCGCAGGCCGCTGCTGGCCGGAGCCGTGGCCTCTCAGATCTCCAGTTACCACCCAACCACGCCGGCCCGGCGTCAGGGATGAGGTTTGGTGCCTGGCGCTGTGGGCTGGCGGGTTTAGAAGCACACTTGCTGCTTGTGGAGGGAAAAGTGCCAAGTGGGGGTACAGGGCACGGCCCTTGCCACGATTAGGGGAGAGGCCTGAAACCAGAGCCGCTGCTGCTCCGGAGGAGGGAGACGGGGAGTCTTCGCGGCGAGCAGGGAGGCTGCAGCAGCAGAAATGGGGTGCACAGGGCTGCACCCCAAGCAGAAGTGATGAACAGCAGGACGGAACGGCAGAGGTCGGGGAGCTCGAGCAAGAGGACCAGCGCCAAGGTCTATAGACTGAGCCCCGAAAAGTTCCTGCACCCGACTATTTTGAGCTTCTACACCAAATACTTGAAGTCCAGGAATATATCATCTTACTTTAGAAAAAAACATAAGGGCACTTACCTTCAGTTGGAAATTTCTTGGCGCGTTCCTCAAAGAACCATTCTCCGGTTTTTATTTTTACATTTCTGGAAAGGAAAAAAAGCAGAGCAGCAGCGTCAGAGAGAGAAGGGCCGGGCGGGATTGGCCCTCCAGAGGCAGGTGGACCACACCACAAAATGGCAGCCTGCAGGGCCCCTGCTGCAAATTTCTGGCCCAGGCCCTCATTTGTAGATTCATAGAGGTGGAGAGATTTGAGCAGCTGGCAGCCAAGCTGGGAGCCGCTGCTTGGGTTTCTTACTCTGTGCGATGTTCCGTGCGGACACACATGTGGACACGCGTGTCTGCCGACACAGTCAGCACTTGGTGTTTTCTGAGTGAACAGATCAACAGAAAAACATTTGCCCTGAAAACGGTCCCCTCGTCCGCGGGAGCAGCACCGGTGGGAGGACAAAGCGCGGTGCGGAGCTGTCGCGCGAGGTCGGGCCTGGTGTGGGAAGAACCTTTACCAAGAGCCTCAGGGGAAAGCTGACTGGAGGGCTCGGGCGGCCTGAGGTCTGGAATATGGGGTCAGTGTGCCTCAGTGGCGCCACGGGGACCTCTTGAGAACAGGGGGACGGCCTCTCCTGGGCCCGCCGGCCCGGCGGGGGCTCCCTAGGCCTCAGGACCTTCTCTTGGTGCACGCAACAGGCGGAGGGCAGGCAACTGCCAGCTGCTGAAACCCTCCAGTCTTTGCTCCTGGCGGTTTCCAAGTTGCTGTAGGAACCCCCACCCCCACCTTGACCCCAAAGAGCCTCAAAAAGGCAGAGCGTTCATATCCTTTTAGGATATGAAAAGGTAAACCCACACATAATTAATACATTGCCCACACCCTTCAAATAACACACCACACAAGTTGTCCATTTCTTGGTTACACAGAGCCAGGAATTTTTTTTTTTTTTTTGGTAGAAGAATTAGGATGCAGGCCAGAGGTGTGGGGAGTGAGAGGATTCCCCAGAGACAGAGTGGGGAGCCAACAGGCGGGTCCACTGAAACACACTGCTGAGGGGAGCAGTGGGGAGACAGGAGAGGTCTGCTGCGCCATGTGGGAAGCTCCCTGGCTGGGGATTGAACTCAGGCCACAGCGGTGACAGTGCTGAGACTTAACTCCTAGGCCTCCAGGGATGTCCAAGCCAAGGAATTTTTTTAAGAAAAATTTAAACTTCAACTTATGGGCAAATCCTCTTCTACAAAGTTTTTACTCAAAGAAGTTCTCCATTAGGCTTTTTTAGGCTAGATAAGAACCCAAGTGGAGTTTTTAAAGTTAACACCACCAAATGCTGTCAATATAAGTAAATTCACAAATCTATGCCAATGCACACGTTTTTTCTTTAAAGGAAATTTCCTGTCTTTCTCTCTGGCGTTTCAGGGGTCAGAAGGCCTCAGCGACTTCCTCCCCTTCACCTAACTGGAAACTGTTTTATTCTCTACTTAGCACATAAATGCTGATGCCGCAGGCTCAGGGACAGAAAGAGGAAAAGACACGTGGTGCAGCTCTAGATGTTGACAGCAGAATCTCCATCCCCAGTAACCACCACTCAGAACCAAAAATAGCTAAAATCTTCCACTGTGGCATGAAGAACGGCAGGAGGTACCACCATGAAGCCAGACACTCCAGCCGCTGATCTACTGCACCGACACCTCCAGGAGGACCCAGCATCTCAGCAGGAGCTCCCCCTACCCTACCTCCTTCCACACCCCTCATCCCTGCACTTGCAGGCCTGCAGAGGCCAGAGCAGGGCGGCAGTTTGGAGAGATTCATGGGGTGGGGAATTCCTACTCCTTTGAAGGGCCACACCTATACCTGTTCCATTTCTGAGGTGCCTCTTCCATCCTCATTAGCAGGACAACACCTAACCAGACGGGGGAGAGAGAGACAGCAAATCAGAGTAAGCAGCCAGCTGCGGAAACCAGAGGCTTCCTTCCGATGCAGGCACGTCACTCTCTTCCGGGAGTTCCTTCTGGGGTGGCAGCCACCTGGGCTAACCTCTCACGCTCCAGCCCGTTCCCCTGGTGACCATTTATGTCCAGAGACGGGTGCTGGAGACAGGGCTGCCTCAGGGTAGACAAGAGCCCAAGCTAAGAACTCAGCAGCAGCCAAACCTCGACCGTGTCTACAGCGTTGCTGAGTGAGCCAGAAGCACACCCACGCAGACACGAGGAATGAAGAACGCGTGGGGGGCGGGGCCGGAAGGAAGGTGCAACCCCCTGGCTGCCAAGTATTACAAAGCAGACCCCGGCCGGTCTCAGAACCTCTAGCAGAAGCAGGTTAGTAAGGTGGAGGTCTCTGAGGCTTATGGGTGACTCAGGAAGGAAGGGCAATCCTAAACCAGGGACCGGCAGCGCTTTTTGCATTTGGGTTGTTTCCTTTGAGAACTAGATTGATACAGAGTTCCAGACCTACACCCCAGTTCTTCTATGCATAAATAAATGAATCTTAAAAGGAAAAAAAAAAAAAGAAAAGCCAGGTTGGAGCAAAGGCACAACAGGCCGGAATGAAGGAACATGAGGAAATGAACAAGCAAACGCCCCAGCAGCAAGGAGAGAAGCACTTCAGCGAGGCTGAAGCAGTAGAGCCCCTTCCCGGGACGCGAAGGAGAAAGCAACAGGCATTGAGTGTTGAGGGAGAAGATAATGCAAGTGGGGGTGGAGAATAAGTCATTGGCAACTACCCCCAAAGAAGCCAGGGCAAGTGGCATCGCAGGATATTCAGATAAGCAGACTCGATTGAACAAATGTGGCTCAATTTAAAACACAAGCGGAGGGAGGAGGAGGAGAAGGGCTCAAAATGGGGCAGAGGGGAGCACAAGGGACTGGGGTGATGGTTCACGGGTGCGTCGGTGGTGGGTGATCCACGGGGAATACACTATAATGTAAAAGATACAAATAATAATATATATTTAAAAAGAGAAAGAAAAAAGAAATAAATAAAACAAGCAGACGTCCACCCAACACTGACTAGGATGGCTGCGCAGTAATAATAATAATGATGGTAATAATAGCAAGCGGGGGGGCACGAGGAGAGGCTGGGGTCTGCATGGCTGGCAGGAATGTGAAATGTGCAGCTTCTGTGGGGACACTGAGGCGGCACCTCGGAAACTCAGCACGAACATCAGGGTCGAGAGTCCCCTTCGGGGAGTTTATCCAGAAGAGTTTGAAAGCAGGGTCTCTGGGAGCGCACCCCTCCTCGTAGCAGCAAAGGGGTGCACAGCGAGTGCTCACGCAGGCGGTAGGTGAGTGGGTATGGGGGGTACGTGGACTGGCCTCGCATCCCCCTTCAGTTGATTCTAAAAATCAGTTCTTTCCCCTGTTCCCTCAGCGGATCCGCTTCTCCACGCCCAGTCTCCAGCCGGGCACGAAGCAGGGAGAGGAAAACGATGGCGCTGCAAAACCCCCTCCCAGTTCCTGGTTCAGTAGGGAACTGCAAATGGCGCGACGTTTTAGCAAGTCCTTTCTTTGCTTTTGGCCCTGATGTGGGGTGGCGGCCAAGAGTGGACACCCCAGGGATGAGAACAGGCTCCACGGGGACGGGCAGGGCAAAGTGGGGCTGTTGTGCCTTGCGCAGCTCTCTCCCCATATGATTTCCTGTGTTGGTTCATAGATATCTTGAAAAACATCCTATTTCAAAATAAGGAAGGGGTTTGAGAAACCACACTGGGTGCGTGGAGGGTCGAGTTACAATGCGGGCACTGTGCCCTCTGGGTGGAGACTTCAGCAGGTGCCTCTGCCCTGTGGCTTGGCTTTGCAGCTGATGCAGACTTGAAATGCGCCTGGTGGGTTGGCAGCGGGTGGAGCAAAAGACCTAAAGACTGTGACTCTTGGGGACTGTTACCCAGCGGCATGACACAGTGGGCCCGGGTGGCTCACGGGAGATCTCTGTCTTGCCCTCTCAAGCTCAGGAAAGTTCCACAAACCAGAAAAACACGAGATGCTTGGAAGCCACGAGGCCGGGTGGCTGGGCAGGCTGTGGGAAGCGAGGCGTGAGGTGCAGGGGCACAGAAATCCGGTCGGACAACCTCCCCTTTCTGGGACTCAAATGCATTAAGCTGCGCAGAGGGACAGGAACTTAGGAGCTAAATGTCGGGGAGTCCCATACACCCAGTCCTCGGATTTGATGGAAAGGAAAAGCCAGAGGTGGGCATGAGTACCTCCCTCCATCTTTGTTTGGGGCACAGGCTCCTACAGCGATATTTAGAGGCTGTTTTCCAACTGCAAAGTTCCTGTTACCCTCTTAGATTCAGAGTGGACAGACGTTTCCCCTTCTGGGATTTTCCGCGGAGTCCTGGTGGCACCCGCAGCTAGAGAGCCCGCTCTGCATTCCCAAGGAAGCCGCCACCAGCCTGCTGTTGCTCTGAGTGGGAACGCGAGACAAATAGGTTCTTTCTCATTTTCAAAATGGTTGTTCAAAAATACTGATTCCATGTTAAAAAGCACGTTAAACCTCATGATACCAAAAGATTCAAATAAACACAGATTCTGTCTTATGCTACTAGAAAGTGGACCCATTTCTTCATTCGAGTATTAACTAAGTCAGCTTGCTTCCCTCAGAAAGGCTTTCTGTCAAACCACGTGAGATCACTCTCAAATTCCTTCTATTAAAACCGACTCTACCTGGAGGAGATCAGTTCAGCTCTGAGAAAACTGAGACAGCAAGGCAGGAATCCAAGTGAACCCCCTGATTTAGCTGCATCCTTGCCTATTACAAACTTCAGTAAATTAAAAAATATAGAAAACAGGGCCTCCCTGGTGGTGCAAGGGGTTAAGTCTCAGCACTAGGAAGCTGTCCACAGCCACTGTGGTCTGAGTTCGATCCCAGCCAGGGAGCTTCCCACAGGGCGCAGCAGACCTCTCCTGTCTCCCCGCTGCTCCCCTCAGCAGTGTACTTCAGGGGATCCGCCTGTTCTGCTCCCCACTCTGTCTCTGGTGAATCCTCTCACCTCCTGCACCTCTGGCCTGCACCCCAGCTCTTGTATGAATAAATAAATCTTAAAAAAATACAGAAAATAAATGTGTTAATGATAGTAGCTGTTAGGTCTGCAAGGGCAGCCCCACACTGGCACACTACACATTAGCAGGTTGAAGCTGGGCGTGGCCAGGGGTCTGTCTGGGCCCACCTCCCAGGCCTGCCCGCGGCCTCACCTGTCCTCGAAGCACACGGTGCACTTCCAGGCCCCGGTCTGACGCAGGAACACCCGGCACTGGGAGCAGACGCGGTGGCTGCAGCCCCGGCACACGGCGCCCCGGTTCAGCAGGCGCCCCAGCACCCGGCGGCAGCGGGCACAGGACTTCTCATGGTACTCCCGGCTCACGCTCTTCGCCCCTTCCCAGCGGAGATGCTGCAGGTGTGTCTTCAGTTTCCTGCGGCCCGGAGAGTTAAATGGCCAGATGGGGTGGGGTGGAAGGACAGACTCCCACATGCCAGGGCTCCGACCACAAGATCCACAGCAAGAGTGGGGCTTTGGTGCCAGCACCCCCGGTGCCAGTGTGGCTGTGCGATCTGGGGTCTCTGGGGCAGAGGCTTCTTAGAAGAGGTTAACTCAGCTCTGACACAGAGCTGAAAGACCTTATCTCTAGGGTCCTCAGGAGCACTCAGTGGAAAAGCGTAAACAATACACAGCACAGAGGAGCTCGTGGTGGCTTTTTCTTCTAGGTCCATCCCTTTGTGCCCAAAGAGAATTATAATGGTAAGCAAGGACAGTGTGAAGAGGGCAGAAAACAGAGAATGACAGTCATTCTAATATGCAAAGCATGTTAAATCTATAACTATAGGGCCTCCCTGGTGGCGCAGCGGTTGAGCGCTGCGCTGTGGAGCTGTCGGCAGCAGCGATGCGAGTTCAACGCCCAGCTGGGGAGAATCCCACATGGCGCGCAGACCTCTCCTGCCTCGCCCGCTGCTCCCCTCAGCAGTGTATTTCTGATCTGCCTGTTCTGCTCCCCACTCTGTCTCTGGTGAGCCCTCTCGCCGCCCTACGCCTCTGGCCTGTACCCCAGCTTGTATGTATAAATAAATAAATTTTTTTTAAAAAATCTATAACTATATCCCTGCTGGTGTCTTCAGTTACCCGACAAGCCTATTTAGCTGATGCTGTGCTTTTGGTATGGCTTTTTTTGTGAACGGTGAGTGGCCCCTCAGTTCCTATTTCCCTTAGACATCTCCCTGGTGCAAAGGAACCTTACTGTAGATCCCCAAAAGGCATCGTTCACCAGAACGCTCTTTCATGAAACGTCTCTGTCACCCTCAGGATCTATTCTGCACTCGGCACTCTTAGGAACAAGCCTGACCACATCCAGCCCGCTTGCTGGTGCTCAAAATGATATTTCTGATCACAAAAAGCTCTTTAATCACCAAAGAAAATTCCCTTTTGCTCAGTGTATCCTATGTTTTAATTGAGAGTTTGGGGATAATAAAGGTGAATAGAAAAAGAACATTGGACCCTTTGGTTAAACAGAAAATTTCCCTCATTCTTCCAGAATTTGGCTGTGCAAAGTTTTATTTTATATGTGTATTTTCCTTGGCAGACTCTGCAAGAGTCTTGCCATTAAAAATAAAACAGAACCAAACAACCTATTGCATGGACAACTAATCCTCTCATCCTCCAGAAACACAGACAAACAAAGCTTCACTGTATTTAAAGATGGGTCCTAACAGCTAACAATGGACCCCATTTGGGTACAGCCTAGCTGAGCTTTCGTAAATGTTGATAAATCAAACACCTGTGAACTTAGAGCTCTGCAGGAAAGGAGCTCCCTGTTGACAAACCAGTCAAATTAGGGAACAGGCTGAGCCGGTTCGGATTTTTACCGCCCCCCCTCCCCCCCCCTCAAAGCCAGCCAGGAAGCCAAACAAGCAAAGAAAATAACAGGACTGAATTCCGGGACTTTTGATTTTCTCGGTTGCTTTCATTGCACCCTCAATCTCCACCAACAGTAATTTAGGAAAACCTTTCATTGGAGTTCTCTCCCTAGAGGGACAGACAGGAAATCTGGAAGTCTCATAATATTCTCACAAATTAAACAAATGGAAAGATAGCTAGGAAGACTGCAAATCCCAAAAAAGCATCATTTACAACGTGCAAGCAGCCTCGCTTCTCCTGACCAGCTTCTGACTGAGCTCACTGGTGAGGGTCTCCTCCGCCCACCTTGGATTCTTGTTGGACAAAACGTGAGCAGTAAGTCCAGACCACGCGAGCAGCAGACTCAAGCAGAGACAGCCAAGCCCCGAGAACCACCCCAGCCCCCCACGCACCCCGTTTGAAGGGCACCTACCGTATCCTCTCCTCCTCCAAGCTCTGCACCGTCCGGTCCCGGTACAGCACCTGCAGGATCGCCTCGCGTTCCAGCTCCTGGAGGGAGTTCAGGTTGACTTCTTGGGCCATTTCGTCTCTCTTCTCCTAGAGGCAAGTTGAAGCTCAGACCCCAACCCTGAGGAGGGGGGTGGGGGGGAGTGTCCCCAGCAGCCCCAGGCTCTGGGCTGGAGCTGCCCCTAATCAGTTGGCGGCTGTGTTGTTTGTAGCTCTTTCTTTTCCTTTGTCACCTTGTCAGTCACCTTGTCACACTCTGGGAGAAGAAAGCCCAAGAAGCTGTCCCTTGTTCCAGCCCCGCTTCCCAGAGCCTCGGGCCACCCAGAGCCTCAGGCCACCGCAACACGGGGTTCTGCCTTGCCCTCTGGCATCCGGCAGAGTCTATCTTTTCTGAGGTTTTGCCAGATTATTATAAATCATGCATGACTCCGAGCAGATGACTTGTGCAAAATAAGAAAACCCGATCTGGAGTTGCTGATGTATCGCAACGAGAAGCACCCGGGACTCGCAGAAGCGCGCCTTCTCCTCGAGGCACCGGCTCAGCAGCGGCGATCACTGGCCAGCCGGTAGGGACCTACGGGGCAGACACAAAGCCGCATTATTTCCCTGCCTGGCAGGTGCCCGGCGCCACTCCAGAGAGGAGAAAATGCTCTACTCAGACCTTTGCATTTTCAGTCCAGGGATAATGTAAGACTAAGTTTTATTCCGTTGCCTTCTCATATTTCCAAAAGCCTTGAACTTTCAAACTTGAAATGCTTCTAATCTGAGCTCTGTCTCTCCAGGGGGAGGGGGAGAAAGGTCTGTTTAATGTACATCATTCTCATTACCAATGCATTAGGAGAAGGATGCTCTCAGCGGTTAGCTATTACTTTTACAATTAACTTCAGAACTCAAAAGATTCCGATCAATTAGGGAGCTGGGAAGGAACATCACCAGCACCCCGGTTTATCAATAATGGATGGTCTCTAATGGCTTTGGTGATTGCCTTATGCACCAGGCTTGCTACCGCTTAATGCCAGTTGAAAGGGTCTGGGAACAGTCTTCCAATTTTCTTCTTCTGTCAGTCACTTTGGGGACACATTCCCTCGGATCTGCTCCTCCCCCAAAGAAAGATGGTGTCAAATTGATAAAACGCTGGGTAGATGTGTATCGAAGAAATACAGAAAATGCAGAAGATCAAATCAGCATACTTACCCCGAGGCCATTTTGTTATCAATTCCTTCATCATGTGACTTCCTTTCAGTGCTTTGGAGGCCAGCCCCCCTTTGTAGGGTTGCAACCTCCACAGGTTGATGTATGAGCCACTTGCCCATGAGCGAATGAGAGGTTAATGGAGTCCTAAGGGGTCACTCTCTTCCAGCAGAGGTCCTCACCTTTTGCTCTCAATCTTTGGTCATCTGGTGAAGCTTGTATATTTAAGTGCCTAAGATTAAATACATTGGTTGGGTTACAAAGGAAATCAATTACAACGAAATAGGTTTTAATATAATAGGTAATATATTTTTTACTGATGCATGAGCACTGACAATGACCTAACAACTTCCATGGTCTCAAAATACCAATGATAAGTCCTATTTTGAGATACCTGCACCTGGGCCAGAGACTGGGCTATAAGCAGAGGAGAAGAAGCGGCGGCGGTGGCGGCGGCGGCGGCGGAGGCGGCAGAGAACGGAGTGTGGAGCAGAGGACTGTTCGGGGTGCAGCAGAGACCACGAGACCTGCCTTGTATCTGGCTGCTTCACAAGGAAGATGATTAAAAAAACCTAAAAAAGCCATCGAGGGCTACTACAGGATGCCTCCTGTCCTTTAGACCCGTCTGTGCGGCTCCATGGAGAACCTGTGCTCCCTGGTATCTTCCTGGCCTCTACAATGAGCTTCGGGTGTACGTTGAGAATCAACGCGTATACACTACATTAAGTTCACTGCTACATGGCCAGGTCTATCCTTCATCCCACCACTGTCCCCCTCTTCCTGGATTTATCCACCCCCCCCCTTCCCTTCAGGTAGCCACTAATCTGTCTCATACTCCAGAAGTTTACTATTTTGTTCCATTTAGGTCATCTGTTCATTTATGTGCCACATAACAGTGAAATCACATGGTGTTTGTCTTTCTAGGCCTGGCTTATTTCACCAAGTAGAATAGCCTCTAGGTTCATCCATGTTGTTGCAAATAGTAGGAACTTACCTTTTTCACAGCTGAGTAATATTCCATTGAGTGTATATAGACCAGCTCTTCTTTATCCCGTTATTTGTCAGTGGACACTTAAGTTGTTTCTACCCCTTGGCTATTGTAAATAGCAGATGCAATAAACATGGAGTGTGTCTATCTCTTCAAACTAGTGAAAAATCTTCATTTAAAAAATTTTGAGGGGGGCCTCCCTGGTGGCCCAGGGGTTAAAGTCTCAGTGCTATCAAGCTATTGCCAGTCATTCTGGCAATCCCCCAGCCAGGTAGCTGACCCACATGGAGCAGCAGACCTCTCCTGTCTCCCTGCTGCTCCCCTCAGCAGTGTACTCAGTAGATCTGCCTATTCTGCTCCTCACTCTGTATCTGGTGAATCCTTCCACCCTCTTCATCTCTGGCCTATACTCCAGTTCTTTTATGCATAAATAAATCTTTAAAAATAATTGAAGGGATTCAAGTGATAGTTTGGAGGGAAATGATACATGCTCATCATAAAAATCAATATGGACAGAAAAAAGAATGCTTAACTATTAAGCATAAAGCTAGCTAAATAAAAAAAATAAGAAAGTGAGAAAACAGAATGTAACAAGAGTAAAGACAAAAGTAGATATTAATAAAACACAAACTGAGAAAAATGGGTAGAAATGATACAGAACTTCAAGTACAGGTGTCTTAAAGACAAACAGTAAAATTAAAATATACGAACTAAAACCTTGCCAAATCTAGTAAATAAAGGAAAAAGACAGAAAGCATACATATCTAGCATTAGGGAAGGTAACAGGTTTAACCACAGATACAAAAGAGATTATTTTGAATTATAAGAAACTGCTGTCTACAACTTGGTAGAAAGCAATCTGATAATCTCCATAAACTAATGATTACCTAGGAAAGTCTAAATTTGACTCCTTCAGGCAGAAAAAAACCATAAAAAAGAAAATAATAAATAAAATGCTTGAGACTCAAATAAACTGGCCCAGTAGTACGGTTGCTAGAGTGGAAATAAGAAGAAAGCCAGAAGAACCGAAGGGCTGCTTTAGAAGGAAGAGGCTCGCCAAGCTAGTGACAAGCTTGGCCTCTTTGTGACTTACCTCTTAGCACTTCAGTTCATGCTGTTCCAGATTGCGTTTCTCTTTTCCAGGGACTAGGGCTTTCGGGGAAGTAAGATCTGCTAGCTCCTTATGTTGGTCTGGAAACTGGGGCCCAAGAGGGCGGGGGTTCTGCTCCCGTATGGCAAGGTGCCAGCCAGACTGAGCTCAGGCCGACCCTCTGCACACGCGCAGGCCAGAGATCTGTGGACACAAGCTCCACATGTGGCCTCTCTTGGGTCCCCTTCGGCTGTGGTCAGCCCCGTTCCCCACCCGTCCCCGAGGCTGGCTCCTCAGCACCTGCCCTTGCCCGGTCGTGAGCAGGGCATCATACAGGTGGTTTGAAGAGACTCACTGGCCTTCAACAACCTTTCAGCCGCTCAACCCCTCAGGGCTTCCCCGCCTTGGCCCCAGCTTTTGCCTTCTCAGAGTTGGCTTTGACATCTCGTCTACCCAGCTGCAGAGACCCTCCCACGAGCCTGCTCTCACGCCTGCCCCTTCCTCTGCTCTGGCCATCGCCTCTCTGGGCTGTGCCCCCAGAAGTGCCGGGCAGCACACACGCTGCTTTTGGCCACCGAGGCCCACCGGCCCCCTCCCGATTCCCAGCCTCTGGGGTGCACAAACGATCCCTTCCACCCCAGGGTCCCATAGTCATAACTTGGTCCATCGGCGCTTTGCTCTTGCTTCCTGCTGCGCCTGCTGCCAGGGAGTAGCGGGTCCTCTCTGGTGTGCCCTCCTCCACTTTGGGTTTCGCCCCACAGCTCCTGGACCTTGCCCGCCTTCTGGGCTCA
Organism: Scalopus aquaticus; assembly: GCA_004024925.1. Classification (NCBI taxonomy): domain Eukaryota; kingdom Metazoa; phylum Chordata; class Mammalia; order Eulipotyphla; family Talpidae; genus Scalopus; species Scalopus aquaticus. The sequence continues at coordinate 15,307 of PVIJ01012417.1, forward strand.
GCGTCCTCAGCTTGTCTCACAGCTCCTGGACTCTGGTCCTCTGCTGTGCTGCCAAGGCCTCCGACATTGTCCACCTCGTGGTCTGCCACCTCTCAGTCCCTCCTGAGGTCTTCGGAGGGCTCCGTGCCCCTCTGTGTTGAATCATTCTGCCGAAACTATGCCAACTGCAGAGGCCAGGAAGATACCGGGGCACAGCTTCTCCACAAAGCTACACAGATGGGCCTAAAGGACACGAGGCGTCCTGGAGCGCTCGGCAGCTTTTTCAGGCTTTTTAATCCTCTTTCTTGTGAGGCAGCCAGATACAAGGCAGGTAACGGAGCCAGGGGCAGGAGGCTGGTAGGCCCCCCAGGCCCGGCAAATCTTCACTCTCTCGGGCTCTCTGGCAGCGTCTCCTGGTCTCTCTGCTGCACCCGAACAATCCTCTGCTCCACTCTCTGTTGCTGCTGCCGCCGCTTCTCCTCTGCTTATAAGCCCGGTCTCTGGCTCAGGTGCGCCCACTCTCGCAGGCCACACCCTGCCCCAGGTGCCGCCATCAGGCACGCGCGTAGGCCTGCAGGGGTCCGTCACTGAGGGGAGGGCGGAAAAACCTGATAATTCTCATTTACCCCACACTCATATAAAGCCATGGCACAGTGTTACTTCAGTTTTTTAAAATAAAAGATTTTTGCACTTCGTTCAGATCGTGTGACCTGTGAGATGAGTTTTCTTTAACGTGGTTCTATGTGCCCCACTAGGCTCTTCAGCCCCCATCTTGAGCAGGACCAGGGTGGTCCTGACTGGACAGGGCACCACCAGGACTCCCTCACATGTCCACTCATTCAGGTGGCCAAGGCAGGTGCAACTCGGGGGTAGAGGATTCACTTCTCGTTGAAGACACTAACGGTACCCGGGAACGCTGCTCCGGGACTCAAGGCAGTGCCCTTCCCACGGACAGGGGGACGCACGCCCTCCCCCTAGTGGCCGCTACTCCACGTTATGGAAAACTGAGGTTCAGTTTGTTCCCTGGAGCCAACCACCCATCACTCAGTAGATATTTATTGAGCACCTCCCAAGAGCAGGGCGCAGTTCAGGTGCTTCGGACATACAGCTCGACAGACAATTTATACTCCACCCTATATGTAGCAAGAATACAACAGTGTATTCCCATAAAGTCAGAGAGACATCAGCTACCAGAGTGAAAAGGGGCAGATCTCCTACCAGGAAGCTGTCAATTCACAGTACTCCAGCGATCAATGTGCATCTGACCTTCCTGGTCACCAGGGTGAAGCAAAACAGAATGAAACAAAACAAAAAACCAAGATGGTATCTACAGCTCTGATAAACCCAAAGAGAGAGAGAGGAGGACCTCCTGGGGGGCAGGACAAGGAAGAGAGGGCGTCGCTTATGTGAGTAGCGGTTTGCCCGAGATGCGGACTGCACCTCAAGCATCATTACTGCAGCCACTGCAAACTAAAGCCAAGATAAAGCACCAAGAAACTCACTGAAAGCTTTTCAAATGCGAACCGGAACTCTGCGCTTTCTGGAATTCCACGTTGGTACGGGACAGAGCTCCAGAAAGCAGAGGCGTGGGGTGTTATTCCTCGTCCGCACCTCTGCTTCTAGTCTTGACTTTCAGAGTTTCCAGTCTCGATTCTGACTCTTCTGTAAGAGGACGGCCTTCTGTTCTTTTCAACGCTTTCTCTTGTTGGACTGATACAGAATTCTTACTTTAACCAAGAGGATCCGTCTCCAGATTCTTTCTAAACAAGAGGTGACGTTTCCAAACAGTGTTTCAGTTCTGCAGAAGGGAGTACCCCAGGCTCACCAGCGTCAGATTTAACAAACATGCCAGAAGATGCTTTCTCCCGGGTGCCCAGCACCCTCGTAGCTCGGTGTCCTGGACATCCCATTTACCACGCTGGAACCACAGGGGCTTCATCTGCACAGGCACACTCGGGATTCTTAAGGGGGCAGCGCCTCACTGGTGTCTATGGCATGGGGGGAGCTTGTGGTTGTCACGCCACAGTGACCAAGAAATATCTTGGGCTCCCACTCAAGAGCTGATGACTTTAGCAGGTGATTCAATTATCATCACTGTCAGTATTACTATTATTGTAAGTAGGTTGTTCTCTACAAGAATTCTATTTCCAGGTCATAAAAGGTGTCAACTACCAAAAATTTTCCATAACGAGCACTGGGGCTCATAGTTTTAAGAATCAGAGGGAGCAGTCACTCCTCGGGACACTTCAAATCAAATCACATATTCTCTTGTTTATTTGTCAACATATGATGGGCTCGTAGGGGTGTGGCTGACGGGAGTAGAGGTTAAGTTGTGTGGGCTTGGGCACTTTGGCTTGCCCTTCGTTTCCTTGATATACAACTCAGCTCTGATTTCCAGGCTATGACTGAGAGCTCAGAATTTCTCTTTAAATAGAAATTATTTACACTATTTCAACTGCATCTTTTCAATCCTCTTGAACAAAGTTGGCAGCTCTTTTGATGTTTTAGAGTCGAAAATGAAGGTAGTAAAAGAATTATCCCAAATCTATTGAAATTAGCTGCATGTTCCTGTTAGATGACAGAACGAGGTGAGCAAATGCTCCTGTGATGCCACCCAGGGGCACAGGGGCAGCGGCGGAGGTCGGGAGCAGCTGCCCCACACCCTTGTGTGAAGACAGCCGCGGGCACAGCGGGGGCTGTGGTGACGCTGAATGTGTCACAGGGTGGGGGGCCGGGGGGCCCGACGCGGCTAGAGCGTGTCGTAGCCACACAACATTCGACCCACTGCTGAAAAGACTTTAGCCAGGAGTGGGAGATTCTAGCTCCTTGACGTCTCTGCCTAAACAAGGCATAAGGCTCCCCTTCCCTGCATAAACTTTTGTGTGTATCTGAAATTCTCCTGAGCAAAAGGATTTTTTAATAGGGAAAGAGGAGAGAGACAGACAAACGGACAGAGCAACTCACCAGCCCCATAAGGTAACAAGAACAGCTACAACAAAAGGAGACTCTCTGAGCCTGGAGGAGTTGGTCTGAGGGGTGGGAAGGAGGAGGGACAGAATATTAACAGCACCAGGGCAGGAATCTATCACTGTCTTCCAGGAAAGGAGCCCAGGTTCTGCCTTCCGAGAAATTCTAAAACACAGATGGGGCATCCTGACCTCGCTTCCTACTTCTCCATCCTCCAGCCCCCCGGAGCCCTCCAGGGCTCCCCAGCGCCTCATTCGAGACCACTCCCTGAGCACACGCTGCCCTCGTCCTTGGCCATGCATTTGTACCTGCTCTTTCTTCTGCTCCCCAAGATGTAATTTGCTGGGGCAACTAGAACAAGGTGTGCAGCCTTTCTGTTGGGGCAGCTGCCCCCTGCCCTTACTCATTGCAGGTCATCTAAGCCATCCCACACTAAATTTCTGTATCTGTAAAGTAGGGAGAATGAAAGCGCCTACTTCACAGGACTGTGTGGGATTAAACACGTTGCAGCATGTAAACTGCAGCGATGACGGTGTTGCGCACATGGCGTGAAAAGCAGCAACTGTCAGATTTTTATTGGGTATAACAGTGATGGTGTCATCCACAGTGACCATCTTTTAAGGTCTAGATGAGTTGCTACCTAACTCAGAAAACTTCTCCTTAGTTGTAATCAAAGTTCGTCACATCTTCATCTAAACCCCTGTCGTTTTGTAGATTCCCCCCCATGACCCTGATCAGTCTATCCATATCTTGTATTTGGGTATTTCCTTTCAGTGGTGACACTGGGCTTCAGTGACCCACCCAGCTAGTAGGTCCCGCATGTTTGGCTTGAGTTGAGAAACCCGGGGGCTATTGCGACATGTGGGTTTGCCAAAGCAGGAAGCACCAGTACAAGCAGAACAGGGAGGGAGGGTGCTCAGGTGAGGGAGCAGCCCTCGTCTCAGAAAGCGGTCTTCAGAAATGAGAGGAAAACCGGAGTCACTGCAGAATTTCAGCAGCAGACTGAGAAGGACATGAACGGCGGCGTGCAGTAACTCACAGCCTTGGACACTGAAATCTCCCTGCCTGTCTTTCCGTGATGCTACGATTCAGTGACCCGCTCACTCACCCAACAAATTAAGCCGTGTTGCTCTCGTCCCACGCGCTCTCCTGGTCCATGCGGTGCTGAGTCCGGCCCCTACCTCATTTAAAAGACTCCAGGATCTAGAGAGAAGGCGAACGCTCAGAAGCAGCTGTGGCCGCTCAGCGGGGAGAGCGAGAGGTAGCTGGGATCAGGCAGGGCTTCAGGGACTGGAATAGCCACCACCTGCTGCAAGTTTGAAGTAAATATCTCTTCTCTTTCTTCAGCCTATCAGTAAAAGCTGACTTTCAGATCCTACAAGGGGGAAAAGCACAAGAACTGGGAAACTGAAGGAGAGATGAGAAAGGGCAAAGGAAACTGTCCTTTTCTGCGGGCCGTGGTCCCGGCCCTTTTAACCAGTTATCTGCTATCTCTGAGCAGCTGGCCATCCGGTGACTGGAAATGAAGCAGCATCGCCTCCTGTGATGGAGGGAAATGACACAGGAGTGGAGATGGGGCCAAGTGGGGTGGGAGGGTGTGTGCTCATGACTTCTCTGCTACCCGGAATTTCGCGGGAGGCTACAGAACATTCGCGGAGCCCAAAGCCACAGCCCCAGCAGGCTCACAGGTCCGGCCGGCCCTCTGCCTGTGCTGTGTGACCACAGCTGTTTCCTTGAGAGGACGTTTCAGAAGCAGCCACAGCGCCGGCAGCCTCGGGCGCGGGGGAGAGGTTGAGTGACTAAACGGACTCTGAAAATGTCACCCCTTTTCTGGTAAGAACAGAGAACACCAGCCCACCTGAGGAAGAAGGCAGAGAACGAACAGCTGCAGTCTCTGAGGTTCCAACCCAAACGGGGCCAGCACTTTCCGCTCTGCCAAGGCCACCGGCAGGCTGACGCGGAGACGGGCCCTGTGTGTCTCGTTGTCTTTCCTCGCTTGTTCCTTTACCCCAAGTGGAGTCTCTGGGGAAGCCAAGGAAGGGTGAGTTCAAACACTCCTGACTTGCACGAGCGACCCAAGACCCTGAGCCTAGTTTTGTTTTCATTTTCTTATAGAAGTCTCCATATATAAACTTCAGGCCCCTCAAAATTCTGTCCAAATACATGAAGTGGAATGTACGTGGCTAAAGTCTGGAAAACTCAAAGATGGAAGGTGGAAACTGCATCTCCTGTCCTAATAGACCACTTCAACTCACTATTGATTCCCTGCATTTTCTCTTTTATGTAGCAGGAAAGTTATCTTAGAATCCAAGCAAAATACTGACTTTTGTGGGTTAAATTTAACCCCTTATAGAAGAGTAAAGAAAGGAGAATCTGATTATATTGTTACAGGCACTGCTCATAATTGTCTCTGCCCTTTTTCTTGCATTGCCAGGTGCTGTTGATTTGGCACATCCCTGGTCAGACAGTTCAACAAGTACCCTGCACACCTCAGCTCAGTGTTCGTGACACCGTGAATGCACCATATTACAGATGAGGAGAGTGAGTCTTGGAGGGGTTCAGTACTTACTAAAGTCACACTCTACCTGGATCTGATTGCCTCCTGAGCCTTATGCCTTGTTTAGGCAGACAAGTTAAGAAGCTGGAATCTCCCACTCTCTTGGCTAAAGTCTTTTCCTTCATCCACTCTCACTTCTTAATAGATTCTTCATAGCAAATGTACATTTTCCTCTCATAATCTCCCCTCTTGCCAAGACATTTGTTTGGAAGTTAAGGAAGCATCATTGAAATTTAAATTAGACCCCAGCTAGTTTAATCTTTTTATTTTAAAAAGTTATATTTATGTCCCACCTCCAAACTAAAGATGATGGGTGAGCAAAGCAATCTGGATCTCTGAAGCAGATTCAGAGGAAAACAGTAATAAGCTGCATGGATAAGAATGTACAAGCCGAAGGACTAGTACATACGCCTTTCTCACGGCCTTGAGAACATCTCACCCCAGATCACTTTTCCGGAGTGATTTTTGGTTTTGTTTTTGCAGCTAACTCTAAGGTGCTTTCTCTGTCCCCGGTCAATCATCATTACCCGGCATCTCATGGGTGCTGCGTGACAAGTCTCCTTTGTCATTGTTTCTGCTTCCCAACTTCTCAATGTCATCAAAATAAGAAAATTTACAATAACTGTCATATCTACCCGAACCACCCCCAAAATCACGTGCCCAAATGACTGGACTTGGTTCTCAACCTACCTTGGCATCTGCTTCCAGAGAGAGACCAGAGAAGCCTGTTCTGGAGAGAAGGAAGTCGGTTTTTCTTCATGTTAGGAGTAAGAAAAACTGACGTATTTCTCCTTCCTTCCTTCCTTCCTGTCAGGTGTAGGCTGAAGCATGCACCCTTAGGCCCACCCTGGGTGTCTCTGTGGCTACACTCACATCACTGAGAAGCCGGGAAGCAAAGCCACCCCCAAACCACACCCAGGGGCTCTTTGTGCCAACAGTTGACATTTTAGCTGCAGAAAAGTCCAAGCCGTCGTTACTGAAATGTCTCACCCCTACCAAAGAAACCCCAAGAGAGACTAGAGGCATCAATAGCAAATGCTCCCACACTTGCAAGGGAGTTCACACTGACCTCAAGTGCAAATGAGTAACGTCACCTCAAAGAATAGCTGCTAGCTCGAGACCAACTTACAACAGCCAGTAGGTCCCAAGGACACACACAGACTGCAAGACAAATCACAACCACCGCTTGATAAATTTACCTTGAGGAGCACAGTCACACAACCCGACACAGCTCAACAGCTTCAGTCCCTTCCACTGCCCACCTCCCCCAGTGACAGCTCCTATCCTGGCTGCCAGCACCACCGGTTAGTCTTCCTGTGTTCGCATTTTCGGTAAATGGAGGCACCTGAACTGTTCTGAATCTAGATGATTTGTTCCACTTGTTTCTGAGATTACTCCACGCTGACGCATATGGTCACAGCTTATTTGTTCTCATGTGGGGTTGTATTTCACTGACGAGTACATAAAAATGTATTTATCTGTTATACCGAGTTACTGATAGTTTGGGGCTATTACAAATATAGAAACTTCTTGTAAAGTTTGTGTGTTTCTGTAGGTTTTGTGCCTAGGAGCAGAACTGTTGCATCATCAGTGAGTCATTTATTCAACATTAGGGGATGCTGCCCAAGTTTTCCTGAGTAGGTGTAGGGTAAATGAGAATTATCAGGTTTTTCCGCCCTCCCATCAATGATGGACCTGATGGCGGGCACCTGGGGTAGGGTGTGGGTATGTGTGAGTGGGCACACCTGAGCCAGAGACTGGGCTTATAAGCAGAGAAGAACACACAGCAGAAGCAGCAGAGAATACAGCGTGGAACAGAGGACTGTTTGGGGTGCAGCTGAGAGGCCACAAGATGTCGCCAGAGAGCCCGAGAGACTGAAGAGTCACTGGGGGCTGGGAGGCCTGCCAGCCTCCTGGCCCTCTGACCCCGTTGCCTGCCCTGTACCTGGTTGCCTCCCTACAAGAAACCAATAAAAACCCTAAAAAGCCAACAAGGGCTCCAGAACTCCTCCTTTTGACCCACCTGTGCAGCTCTATAGAGAACCTGTGCTCCCTACTATCTCCTGGCCACTACAGTAGATGGACCAGTTCACAACAGTACCAGCAACAGCCCCATTGCCCACGTGCCCACTATTGTACCAGGTGATCTGCCTTTCCTACCTTATCCACTCCAGTGGGTGTGCTGTGGCATCAGATCTGATTTTTCACTTCCCCAATGTTTTAGGGTCCTGTGAGGTATGTGCTTAAGGGCCATTTGGAATCTACTTTGATGTGGGGCTTGTTCAAGATTCAAGTCTTGTCTTGTTTAGCTACCGGGATATCTGTTTTTCTGTTATTGATTTGTAGAAGCTCTTTATATATTCAGGATATGAGTCCTTTGTCAGATATTTGTAACATGCCTCTTTTCATCCACTGCTTGTATTTTTTTCAAATATTTTTTTCTAACATTGTTGTTAATCATTTGACTTCTCTCCTCAGGTGTGATATCCATAGTTTTCCCACCACCACAGCACCTGTGATGCCTCACCATAGTCTACATAATCCATGGATTTTTTTAACTCCTTCAATGGGCCTTGGTTTTCATTATGGGGTTGTAGTTCACTGATGAGTACATAAAAATGTATCTATTTGTTATACCAAGTTATTTATAGTTTGGGGCTATGACAAATATCGAAAGTGCTGATACGAATATTCTTATAGTTTCTTTGTGTGTTTCTGTTGGTTCGAGATTACAAAGGGCAATCACCTTTTTATAATCTCTCTGTGCCTTAATCGCCTCTTCTTCTAAGGACATCAGACACAGCAGGTTAAAAGCCTGTGCAAATGACCTCATTTTAATTTAATTACCTCTTTAAAGCTCCTATTTGTAAACATAGAATGTCACACTCTGGGGTGGTTAGGACTTCAACATGTGGAATTGGGAAAGAGCACAGTCTGCCTAACACAGTGGGATATACTAAGAAAAACTAGAACTTACAGTTACATTATTTTCTAAAGCAAAAACTGAAACTTATTGTTGCTTAATAACTGATTTATAATCAAGCCAATCAGAGTTGAAATCAGCATCCCTTTGGGATACCTGCTCAAAAGTTCCTGCTGGAGGAGTAGAATTACAGAAGGTGGGGGCGTCTGACCAGGGTTTCAGACTGCAGTGGACAGCAGGGAACAGTTGGCAAATACAGGGTGTACCTGGGTGTTGAACTTGAGTGTGTACAAATTAGATCATAGCTGCAACGAAGGGAGGTGACACAGGCGCGCCTGGGGTTGGGACCCAAGGCATAGTGGACGAGGGAGAGTGGTCAGGTTGACAGATGGGCAGGAGTTGGGCAAAGACAGAGTGACGTGATAAATCACCAAGGGAAACCTTCAGGGCGCAGAGTGTGGTACCCCTGCCCCCGAGGGGCACTGCCCTGTCCGGCACGGTCTATGAGTAGCCCCTTCCTGGTCACCCCACATTCCCTCTTCCTTGATGACTCTGGGGCAGTTTGCTTCATCAGCCAGGTCTCAGCCCAGAGACGACACGGGGCAAAGCCACGGCAGAGCCTCAGTGGCCGTGCAGTGGGAATGACAAGTCCATCTCTGCTGTCCAACCAACAGTCTGGCATCATTCTTTCTGCAGCCAACCTTAGCCTCTGCCGGTTGATGCGCATTTTTTATACATACAAAACTGATGAACGATTAAGTAATGACTACAGCACGAAAATCACCCGGTCAGAATAAATGCCAGTTCTTGGCCCCTGTTGTTGATTATGGCCAAGGTGTCCCAGGAAAGGGGTGGGGGTTGCCAGGACTGGGAGGAAGGGGGAGCAAAGGCTCAGATCAACAGCTACTTTCACTTGGTACCCAGGTGTTCCGCTCTCACTGTGCCTGCGCTTTCCAGCTGACGAGACCTAAGTACAGGCATTTTTAAGATAATCTCTTTAGTAGCTAAGTTCTCAGCACCAGACTCTTACTTTAGGTTTGTGTCAGCCACGAGTTTATTTTCCACTGCAATATTAAATTCCTCAGAGTTGGCGTTTCAACACTGCCATCTTTGTGGTTGTCTGCTGCTGCTGCTAACGACAATGGCTGACTTAGCTTGGCTCTGTGGCCCGGCTCAGCAACTCGCTCCTGGGCACAGGGAGAGGAGGAAAGCTCAAACATCTGCACGGCTGGAGTTGGCTGCAGTCTGCGGCCAATGGCATGAGACCCAGCTGTGGCTGTTGATATCACTTGTCGAGGTGCCATCCCTGAGGTTATAAGGCCACACTTGCTAAATCCAGGCATTGGCAACAGTTGCCCCAGCAACATTGTCAACCTAATGCTGATTCTCACACTGAGAAACCAACCAAGACGCACTGCACCCGATCGCTGCACAGAAACTCAACCTTGTTCTGGACGCTAGCTGCACACCAGCGGTATGTGTCTGCGTGTCTCTACGCCAGTGCTCCTGTGACCTTCGTTCTTGGGGCGCTGGACATGGCAGCTAGTGCACTGGCACACGCACAGGACCCTAAACTTCCCAGCCCTGCAGGGTGTGCACCGCGTGGGCAGAAGGCAGAAAGACCACACCATGGGCCCCTGAGAATGTGAATCCTCCTAGTTACAGAAATTCGTTTTTAAAAAATTTCCACAGAGACCACATCTTACTCAACTTTATAGTGTCAACTGCAGCGCAGAGGCTGATACAAAGCAATCTGTGTGGGGAATAAGTGTACACAGAGTTCTGAAGATAAAACAGACTAATTCAGCCACTTCTGGGATAGACTCGAGAAGCCAGAACCCACTGTCATTTAATGAATGTTCTTTGATAGTTAAAACCGGAGAGCGGCAGCCAGTGCGTATAAGCGAACATGAAACATTTTCAATTTCCACTTCTGCGTTTTCTGTTGATTTGCTTACAGGTTGTTGATGTTCAGTGACAACGTCACTTCAGGTCCACGCATGGCTGATGCCCCAAGCCTCTTAGCCTTAAGCAGGCGTTCAGAACACTCATTTGAATTAGGAAGTTCTGAAGAAGCTGTGTAGCAATTTTAAAAAGATGCCCCAACCCTCTTAGTCTTCCACACAGATGTTCACTAAGAACCTGTTTACCCTTGCTTTGCTAAGACACCTAGTAGGCTTCGGGGTCCACCACGGCAGGGAGCAGCAGAAAACTAGAAAAGAGTGAAAGGCTCCCCCCCACACACCCCTTGGCTCAGGAGCCCAGGACCGGCAGCCCGGGTCAAGTGTCTGAATAGCACACTCGGCTCAGGGCCGCAGGTGAGGCTGGGAGGTCGGAATCCCAGTCGGCCTGGTGTCAGCGTCGAAAGAAACCTCTCTCCAGGACTCTGCTTCCCAAGGGAGGGCAGGTGACTGCAGCTTCCTCCACCCCACCCCCCAATTCTCTGATGTGGGAAAGAACTAACACTTGTAGGGAAAACATTCATTCATTTGTGAATTTTTAATTGTGTACCTACGGCATGTCCAGGGCAGTGCAAGGGGCAGAGGCCATAGTAGTGAATAAAGAGATTCCACTTCTATGGAACTTAGATGCTCCAAGAGAGAAAGCATGGGTAGTGGGGATACTGGTTACAGTCCTCCTGTGGATCCAGCATTAGGAAAGTTTCTGAGCGAAGGTATGGGGAGGTACGTTTTCCATATAAAGGAGATTTTTTATATGGGTGGGATGTGGGCTCTGCAGCTTAATTGTACCATGTCCCTGGGACTTGCAGTCAGCTCCTGGGGAAAGGGATGTGGGCTTTGGAGAGGTGAGACGTGGCCATCTGATTTCCAGGGTGTGGTAGAAAAACAGAGATCCAAGCAGAAGACCTTGACCTCAGAGCACAAGCAAGTGAGCACAGGAGGCTGGCTTCCCGGAGAACTCTGCCCAGCACCCAGGGAAGCTGCAGATTTTCCTGACCCCAGCTGTATGGTGCATGTCTAGGTCATTCCGGTTAAGGCAGCCTGGAATTGTGCGGCATTTTACAAGACAGCTTTTTTTTAAAGATTGATTTATTTATGCATAAAGGCTGGGGTACAGGCCAGAGGCGTGGGGCGGTGAGAGGGCTCACCAGAGAGAGTAGGGAGCAGAACAGGCAGATTAGAAATACACTGCTGAGGGGAGCAGCAGGCGAGGCAGGAGAGGTCTGCCGCGCCAGGTGGGAAGCTCCCCGGCTGGGCGACGAACTCGCGTCGCCATTGCCGACAGCTCCACAGCGCAGCGCTTAACCGCTGCGCCACCAGGGAGGCCCACAAGACATTTTTTGAATGGTGCTTAAAGGAAAAAAAATCTCCTTTATATGGAAAACGTACCTCCCCACACCTTCATTCAGAAAGTTTGCTAATCCTGGATCCACAGGAGGACTGTAACCAGCATCCCCACTACCCATTACGTCATTTTGAAAGCTTTGTACAGTTTGCTACTAGGTGTCAGAGTCTGTTTGAAAGTTCAGATGAATCCACTGCAAGCCGGAGGGAGAGGCAGGGACGACCCTCCCTTCCCAGATTGGCTCTAGTCCGTTTGTTCTGTTTCGGTCGCTGCGGGCTACTCCGTTGCTAGGCGACCCAGACGGCTTCCCTGGAAAACCAACCCTGGAGAAGGACCAGCGGCCAGGGGGCGGGGCTAGCTCCTAGGCCCCCGCCGGGTGGCTGGGAGGAGGGCGGGGCCTGAGGGGAGGGGCTCGCGCCAAAGGGCGTGGCCTGGGGGCGGGGCTAGGAACGAAGGGCGGGGCCCGTGCGCCTGCGCAGCTCGCTTCCCTCGCGAGGCAGAGGCGACGCGCTGGAGGGAAGATGGAAGATTACCAGGCTTCCGAGGAGGTAACGGCCGGCGGCGCCGGGAGGCTGGAGGTCGGGAGCTCGGGCGTGTGTGGGCGCCCGGGCCACGTCTGGACGTGAGAGGCGGCCACCTCCGGCGCAGGCGGGCCGCACGACGCCGTGCGAGCGCTTGGCGGTGGCCTCGGCCGGAGCGCTCGGGCGCTGTAGCCGCGCCGCGGGGCGTGCGAGGGGCTCCCGCCCGGCGGCGGCGCCGGGAGCAGTTTCCGACGTCGTCACTGTGCGCCCCGCGGAGCCCCGGCCCGCCCCACCCCGCCCCCGGGGCCCCTTGGGCCTGCTCCACTCTCCAGATACCCCATCCCCAGAGCGCCGCCTGCCCTTGCCACACCCGTGCCCGACAGCGCTGCGCGCACCCCACTGTCCCCCGGAGTCCCCAGACTTGCTCCACCCACCAGCCCCCCGTGTCCCGCGGACGGGCTCCCCACCTCGGCAGAGCCCCGGCCCCGCCCCGCCGCCGCCTCTCCCTGCAGCAGCCCAGGCCCTTTGAACGCGCTGTTATCGGGAGCCCCGTCCACGCCCACCCCGCCCCTGTGCGCCCCTGGCCTTGGTCACGCCGAGAGTGACGACGCCCGCTCCCTTTGTTCTTTCAGGCGGCCCCGGGTCCTGGAGGAGGCGCCCCGCGTGCAGGGGTGGGAGACGAGGCCGCTGGTGCCTCCGCTGCCTGGTGGCCTGTCGGGGCTCAGGGTCACCTGCGTGCGCGACACGCACGCCCAGGCAGCTCGCAAGCCCCTGCAGTCACCGATTTCATGTTCAGTCGCTGCCTTTTGGTGCCAGATGCCTTTGTCCTCCTTCGGGCACCTTGTTCCTCAGGGCCTGGCCCAGCCCCAGCCCCCTCCCCCCCACCCTCGCTGTGCCTTTACTCCAGCTCATGTTCCGGGGAGGGGCCCCCTTATTGCCCCGGTGATGAAGCGGGTAAAGCATACAATTATTTGCCAAGCAGAAGAGATTCATTGTAACCGGCGCCGTGAAAATGGCTTTCCAGCTAACAGGCGCTCAGGGAGCAGCGCTGGTGGAGGGCGCGGTGCTGGAGGAGTAGGTGCCCGTTTTCTTCTGGCTAAGCAATTCTTGGTTAAGTTGAACTGGAGAGTCCTCCATTCTAGTCGCCTGTCAAAAATAAAAATGATAAATTTGGCAAGATTTGATCCAAACAGAAATGCTCGAAGTTCTCCCCAGGTGCTCTCGGCTCCCGACACCCCAGCTCGGGGACCCTCAGCCTGCCTGGCGGTCAAGGTGGAATGATGGTTTTCCTCAGTAAAGTGAACGGCCCAGCCAGACTGTTTCTTCGATCAGCATTTCTAAATTATGTTCATTGCCTAAATTTGCACTGATCAGTCCATTTTCTTCTTTGCAGACTGCCTTTGTCGTGGATGAAGTGAGCAACATTGTAAAAGAGGTGAGGAGAAGGGCTTCCTTTCTGAATGTTTGGCTCATGGCTTATGTGAATTAAAATAATGTGTTTTAAATGCTCTCTTGGAATTGTTGCGACTGAGCCTGTGTGTTTTGGCATTTCAAATAACAGTTTTCACTTCAGTGACTTCTTAGATAAGAATTACTCCCATAGTATGTAAATTATATATTGTAAGTCAGACCGGAAATTTTATAGATACAGCATTAGTATCGACTGTTACTCGCAACGTACAAATCAGTGTTTCCAGTGCTTAGTGAAGAGTGAGCGTACAAAACTGAGCACCTCCTCATTGTCCAGGACCTGCTGACCCAGTGGGAGCTTATTCGTGTATTTTTCTCACGTTTCTGAACCGCCCCCCTTACCATTATTGGTGCCTCCCTCAGGTGATGAGAATGGGGGCCAAAGAGCAGATTTTTTCTTCATCCAAAAAATACGTGTAAAGTGGGCGTGCGTGGCCTGGCCCTGGAGGAGTGTCCAGAATGGGGGAGGCGGGCAGGCACCGCACTGGAGCAGGGTACACGCTACCCTGAGGGCTCCTCAGAGCAGGAATCTGGGGGTAGGCTTGGGGTTCACTGAGAGAACGGGGTGGGGGCAGACGTCCCCGTCCCTGTGGTAGGATTGTGCGTGGTGTTTGAGGGACTCAAAGGAGCCGGCGTGACTCGGGTGCCCCGAGCTGGGGCAGGGCAGGCCGGAAAGGCGCTCCTGAAGCCCCTTCCCCGGCCGCCGCCGAGCACAGAGCTGGGAGCCCTCGGTGGGAAGTCGCCAGGTGAGCGGGTTAGTGGCTCCCCTCGAGCTCGCTTTCGTGCCGTCGTCATCGATGCCCGGTACAGCCACACCTGCTTTTGTGAACCGCATCAACAGTGATCTTGCCCTGCCAGCTACGTTATTCTCTGTCTGGAGGGATTTTGAGTTGCTTTGCAGTGTCCTAACTGGTTTTATTTTTTTCTAAATAGTGTTTCTTATGGAAAACGGTGGGGAGCTGGGGGTTGGGTGAATGAAACAGTCACACCGGAACCCCAGACAGTGGAGCAGGTCCTGCCGGGACGTCCCCTTTGGCCCGTCTGGCTTGCGTGTGATCTGACGGGCTTCCAGGCCGCCACAGCTGAGCGTGGGCTCCAGTCTCCTCGGGCACGCGACGCTCTTGCCCTGCTGCTCTCGTGTATCGCCAGTCTCGAGGGCATCTTAGGACCCCCTCCCTTTCTCCCCTCCCCCCAAAAGTAGAGTAACGCTGTCCTGGAGCTATATTTAAGGATGGGGTCGTAGTCAGTTTGGGTGGGTCCAGCACTGGAAGAGGGTTTTCCTCCTCCCTGAAAAGCAATGAGCTTCAAAGCATGTATGGAGTGGCCAGAGTCAGGTTTAACTTGCCTGGAAGTCGTCGTCGTCGTGTCACCCCCAACCTTGGCGATGCCCAGATCAGGTCGTAACCAGGGCCTTTTAAGCCCCACACGCAGCCCCTGCTGGGAGGAGAGCAGGCAGCAGTAGGCGGACGATGGGGTGTGAGCGCGTCAGCGCCCTCCCCAGTCCCGAGGCTGCCTCAGCGCGCAGGGGGGGCTGCAGCAGTTCCTGTTGCTCCCGAGGCGGGGGCTGGGCTCAGGCCGGCGTTAGGCCCCTCCCCGCCCTCCAGCCCTAGGACCGTCTGTGCCCATCTGAGGCCAGAACTTGCCCTGCTGAATGTCTTGTTCTAGATTATGACTGTCATAAAATTCACTTTTCTGGTTTCCAGCACGGCAAGTTAGAAAGGGCTGGAGAAGAGAGCTGCTCAGGAGCAGGAGTGCGGCCTCGGCATGAAAGACCCAGGAAATCATGAATGGGAATTCACTATAACTTGAGTGCAGGCCAGGAACCAGGCGTACTTTAACAGGAATTTTTAATAAAGAAAAAATACGCACCAACTTAGAATCCAGCGTGGATCTCACAGAGCTGCGCTCTAGCTGCTGGCGAATGCCCTCCTGTGGTGGCAGAGGCTGGGAAGGCTGGATGGAGGCGGTGCGCGAGTGTGCCACGGCTTGGTAGGCCTGCGTGTGGTCACCGTGCAGACAGGGTCAGGGGTCCTGCATCTGAAGGACTTGGTGGAAGGAACAGGCAAAGGAAACTATTTCGTAGCCTCAGTAGGAAAAAAGATGCTGTCACTTCTCGCGTAGTATAATCACAGCAGTGAACATTCGATCCAGCCAGAGTGTTCAAAACATTTGACCTTATTTAATCATGAACATAAAACTTAGCTACATGAAAAACTGTTCTAAAAAACGGTGATTGGTAAAGGGTTCCTCATGGTCACGACAAGCTCACGTGACTTGTATTTCAGCAGTTCTGGGGGCGCGCGCGCAGGTGCGTGCTCTGCTGACGGCCCCTTCTGTCTTCCAGGCCATAGAGAGCGCCATCGGCGGCAACGCCTACCAGCACAGCAAAGTGAACCAGTGGACCACAAACGTGGTGGAGCAGACGCTCAGCCAGCTCACCAGGCTGGGGAAGCCGTTTAAATACATCGGTAACGGGCTGTGCGTTCCGCGGCTGGCGGCCCTTTCACTGTCGGTCAGGCCTGGCCTCCGGGCCCTGGCAGGAATGGTCGCCTTGGCCGTTTCCCAGCCCTTGGGCCTGTCTGGCTGCCGGCCGCGCTGCGGGGCGCACCTCAGGGTTTCCCAGCAGGGGGAGCAGGTGTTCTGAGGCCAGGGGTGTGGTCAGGGACAGACGCTGTCGATGTCCCCAGGCCGCGCAGCCAGCCCCCGGTGTTTCTGCAGTGCCCGCCCACGGCCACGCCTGTGCTGCAGGCTTTGGGGGGGGAGGTGCTGAGTAGGCCACGCTAACGGGCGTCTGTTCTTGCTGCAGTGACCTGTGTCATCATGCAGAAGAACGGCGCCGGGCTGCACACGGCCAGTTCCTGCTTCTGGGACAGCTCCACGGACGGTACGTGCACATTCATTTCGGGGGCCTGTCGCGGGCGCCCCGAAGGGCGTTCCGGTTCGGTCTCGGACCCGCGGCAATCTAGATCACTCAGGACGCATCCCTGGAGTTTTGCATTCGGTGTCCGTGTCTCCGGTGACGTGTAAGGCCTCGCGTGTAAGCGTAGTCGGGGTCGGCGGCCTTCTCTAAGCCGCGGAGGGAGCCCCAGGGTTTTGGCCTCCGCGGAAGTCAAAATCAGGGGTCCCCAGCTTCCCAGTTTTCAATGCCAACCTGCCCCCCGCAGGGAGCTGCACGGTGCGGTGGGAGAACAAAACCATGTACTGCATCGTCAGCGCCTTCGGGCTGTCCATCTGACCCCGGCCCCGGCCTCGCCGGCGCTCCTCGCCGCCCTCCGCCCCAGGTGTGAGTCCGTGGACGCCTTTCTGGTTCTGTGTCGTGGGGTTTTTGTTACTGGCGGCGCTCTCGAAACGTAGAAGAAACCAAATAGCACTGTTCTAGGCCCTGCACGCCCAAGTCAAAGAAATCATCACCCCTGGTCTTAACTGTTTCTTTTCAAAGGTGCTAAAAACTGGAATCTGTTAGTGTGAAACTTTATTCTCTGAAGTGATTCAAATACACTAATTTTCCATACTTTGTACTTTTGTTAGAATAAATTATTCCAATTTAGAGCTTGTTTTTCTTTGTAGAGTGTCACAGCTGAAGTCTTCATAGTTAGTAGCTTCTGGAACTATGGAACTGTAGAAGGCGAAGCTACAGCCCCTCCTCTGACACGGCGGTTTGCTGGGCTCACTCGGGCGGCCCACAGCCGCCTGGGCGCAGCTACGTTTCCTTCTCTGGGCGAAACGCCTCCTCCTCGGGCCCCTCCCTGCACCGCCAGCTGGAGTGACAGGATGGCTGCTCGCCCCTTGGCCAGGGAGTGCTAAGCTCCCCTTGGGCCCAAACCCCAGTCGGGGCAGCTCCCCCACACGCTGGCTTTTCACTAGCAGTCACGAAGCCGGTCTTACTTCTAGAGCTCACGGAATGCTTTCGCGCGCATTCCTTTCGTGTCCACACAGTTAGAGGTTTGTAATCATGAAATGCGCTTGGGGGTTATCTGAATTTAAAATCATATCCAAGAAAGAGGGGAGGCGGGGCCCAAACCTTGGTCTTATGGCCTCGTTTTCAGCACTTGTCTGCCAGCCACGCTGACGTGGTACTAAAGACACTTCGGTGTCCGTTTGCTGAAAGGAAAAGGCCCCTGCTCGCCCTGGAGCCGCTTCGTCGAAGCGTGCTGAGTGCCTGGCTGCAGGCGGCGCACGGCGCGAGATGACGTGTGAGGGGCGAACATTAAAAATGTGTTGCCACTGACCAGAAAGGTGGTCTCCGAATGAAGCGACTCCCAAAGTGTGAGTTTGCCATAAATAAACATTTATTCACTTGGATTACAGGGGTCACTCTGTGCTCGGGCGCAGTCCACGACCCCATACAGAGTGCTCTGCTCGAGCCTACAAGGTCAGTTGTTTTGCTTTACAAATATTTACAGTCTTTTTGTAAAAAGGCAGTTTTCAGTAGCAGAAAATCCATGTGTTTCATAGTATGTATAGTTACCAGTAGTGTGTTTAAAACATGTCAAGCCAAGATAACAAGACAATCACAGACTAAATCAACTTTCCTTTGGCCTGGGGGGGAGAGGTTCTTTTTTTTTTCCCCCGCAAAAGTCTCACCTCTAAGGCAGCTGGTTTCTAAAACCCTCAAAATACATACGTCACGTTTGTCTCGTCTTCGCCGGATGTCCCTGTTCATGCTGCTGTGTGTTCCCTGTGGACAGGACTCAGGAAGTAGGTGCCACATCATAACCACAGGGACCGCCAGCGAATCAGTGAAATACTTGAGGCTGGTGACATCTGTCTGGTACCTGCTAATTCAGGGGTTGGGTTTACATAATATATCTAAACTTTTATTGCAATCTGTAATTATATACAGTAACCTTACAAACCTTGAATGTACTGTATGCCTCTCCTCTAGCCTTTCAAACGGGGCTTGAGGGAGAGAAGGCGCGTTACTTCACTGCTGTAATGATTTAATAATAAATCAAGTGGACCTATTATCCACATGGATAATGGAGCTCTCCCTAGGGAAACTATTAAATGCCTCTGGTCATCTTCCAGGTGCCCCTAGACAGGACCAGTATTAAGAAATTATCCCAAAGATGATGTCATTCAAGCCGTTACCGTGAGAACTAAAGTCAGCCCTTTGAATTTATCATTTAAGTTTGCAAAACATACCCAGTGAAGAAGAAAAACAATTTTCTTGCTACTGTTCAGACTTCAGTGTTTTAACCTACTACCTATGGCACACATAATACATGCTAAATGCTGTGTACTTGAAGCAAATTTTTACATGGAATATATAACATGTTGATATACATGACAGGCCAGAGAAATTGAAAATGCTTAATAAGGGATCCTTTCCCCCTTTAGTACTTTCATAGTTTTTTTCTTGTTTCCAACTTAGCTACAAAAACTAACTTCATACTTTTCAGTTCACTGGCTGGAGGCCGTGAAGAGGTCTGGCACCAGTTTATAATCACACTACAAGACAAAGACAGCTTCAGTTCCAATGTGCACAGCTAAGTGCCTCACGTATTTTACATTTATTGATAAATAACAGCATTCCAAATTTTGGACAATTACTTTATAATGATTAAATCTTGTAAACTATCACATACTAGAATATGTTAATCAGGAGTAAGTTTTCATCAATTTACATAAAATTATTTATAGTTACTCTGAATAGAAGTCGTAAAATTTGTGAACAGAAGATTTTGTCAATACCTCTGAGTACACAGAATCAAAAAAGTGATCACACCATTGCAAATGTAAAAACCATGTAAACTTGAATTAGCCTTGCAATGATAGTTGTTTTCATCCAAACATTCACATTTACAAGGTTTTTAAAAACAAATATAAATGGAATCTATATTAAAGAGACATCATCAAAGTTTAAATTAAAGGGAGATACGAAGTCATAACGAACAGTCTCTCGCGAACCTCTGACGTCCCGGACTACCTGAAAGGTGTCGTGCTCCGCGCGGCGGTCGGGTTAATGCATAGAGAGGCGTCGGTGCTGTTCGCAGAGCAGAACAGTCCTAACCCCGGCGTGGGCCAGTGGACGTCAGTCGGGACATCGGTGATGGTCAGGTGTGCACAGGCGCGAGGCGTTCCGTGCGCAGAGGGGAAAGCAGAGGGGACTGCAGCACCTTCAGACCTCGTCTTCCGCTGCAGGGACCGGCATCTCATGCCCAGACGCAGCCGTGCCAACAGCGCCCCTCCCACGGGACCGTCTGCCTGCCCGTGGAGGGCTGGGGCGAGTCCCCTCACCTTCCGCAGAGATGGTCTTCCGCACGCCATTTCAAAGGTGGTACTTTCATCTACTTTGCAAATGTGAAATCGAAAAACTTTCTGGCAATAATCTATAATATTTCAATCATTTGTTTAGCTTCTATTTTAAAAAAATACAAAGCTCTACAGGGTGTCATCTCTTGAACAGATCTGCAAAAACTAGATTTTGGAATTGTGATGGCTCCCCTCTCCTCCAGCCCAAACACGGGCCGTCCGTTCACTCAGTACGTGGTGCTCCTTGGCTGCCTTCCCCTTTCCTTAGGAAACGACCCCCTCCTCCAAGCCACAACAGCACTTCTGCTCTGGGGATCCCCAGGGCTGCAGCCTGTCACCCCCAGCCCCCTGGGGAAGGGCTGCCCTGCCGGAAAGGGTCAGGACCAGGGCCGCACAGGGCGGGACGGAGGGGGCGAGAGGTGCGGAATGCTGACGGGCCAGGACTACGGACAGGGCTTTCCCTGAAGCCGACATTTGTAAAGTTCTTACCAAAAAAAGGACAATTGTCTCTACCAAAACCAGAAGTGACTTTCTCCTTGCCACTGAAAACAAGCTCTCCCATCTCTGAAATCTTTGAAAATGGATTTGGCTGAACTCAGGGCATCTCTTTCCAAATGAAAATATTCCCAAACGAAAGAAAGAACGAATTTGGCCCGACGTTTCAATTTGTCCTCAGGTTTGGTTTTCCTTTCAAAAATACGTAAACAAGCGAGTCTCTGCTTACAAGACAAGTCTGACTAGATGCAGGGGCAGCGGTAGGGCCCAGAAGCAGCCGCTGCGGAAGGAGATGCGCTCCCCGCCGGCCCTAGTCGCTGTCGGAGCCCTCCTTGTACTGGGCCCGGATGGCCTGGCCGTTCTGCAGGGGCATCTCTTCGTAGTCACTCCTGTCAGGAAAGAGAGCTCTGACACCACTGGGCTTCGGGCGGCCCTTTATTCTCTCTCACCCTTACGCGGGTGCCGACGAGAACGCATTTCATAGCATCACTGCGTTGGGTTTGTGGGCGGGAGGGAGAGGCGAGCCTGCGGGTGGGTGCCCTTGGGGGCTCACGCCAGTCACGGGGAGGCGGCCTCTGCTCACTGGCCCAGAAGCACCTCGGTAGCTTTGTCTGTAGTCGGGGCAGGTGACATGTCCCCAAGTCTGTTGCCAGGTGGCAGAGCCTGGGCTCGAATTCCGGGACCCAGCCTCTCCACACCCCTCCACACCCGCTCCCCACCCCCCGTCACTGGCCTGTCACCAGAAGGAACGGCCGCAGCTCCGGAGCGTGCTCAGCAGAGGAAGCCCCTACCGCGGGACAAAGCCACTCCCAGGCCAAGGGAAAGTGACAGTCCCTTGAAAGTCGTTTCAGAACAGTCAGCAGCCTGTTCGTCCGGGGAACGCGCAGGACCCGGCGGAAGCCGCGGCACGCGTCCCGGAGACGGCGCTTACCCGTAGATGACGTCGTCGTCCGAGTCGTTCAGCATGGAGAAGGCGGGGTTGTCTTTCAGCTGGGACTCTGAAAACCAAAGCAGCTTTTTAGCGCGGGCAACTTACGTCACTAGCCTGGAAAGGCAGGACGCGGTCTGGGGAGGAGAAGAGTCAGAAAGAGCCAGAGTCCAATCCTGGCCTCCGCCGCGGTATCGTCTGTGAGCGCCGCAGAAATCCCGGTCTCTGGGCTGCTTTCTGGCCGCAGGGCATCACCCACTGGGCGGCCCGGGACCGAGGGAGCGCTGCCACCAGGGTACTTGCTCTCAAGCACACCCGTGGGGGCGTTTTGGGTTTTTTTCAAAGGCCCTGGCACTAGGGTTGAACAGACATCCCCTATGGGGATGCATGCTATAGGGACCCGCCCAATAGCACTGCCATCTTGGGCTGGACCGACACCACCTCTGCCAGGGTCTACCGGAAACACAGGCCCCCTTTGACCTGACCAGGCGTCTGTCTGCTAAGAGGAGACCCGGAGTCCCGGCCTGGCCCAAATGGGAACCGGGGCGCGCGTCCCGGCCTGGGCCCCGTGGCTTACCGTACACGGCGTTCTTGGAGGGAGAATACACGAAGGCCAGCGTGTAGAGGTAAAAGTTCAACAAGCCGTAGAAGGACAAGAATTCAGCTGGTGACACAGTCAAGGGAGGAGAGGCCGGGGAGCCCCCACATGCGTTCTCAGTCTTGCTCTCGGCCCTACCAGTCCCACTCGCACTGCCAACCACCGAGCCCCCGGGCCATGGGCCAAAGTCGGGGTGAAATGGAACAAGCCCGTGGCCAGAGAGCCCAGCAGCCGGGCAAGGTCACCTTGCTCTCTGCTCTCTGTGGGACCCTCGGGAGGTGGCAGGACAGACTTGATCGGGGCCGCGCCAGGGCGGGAAGCCACACGCACATGGGCGAATCGAGAGCGAAATGAACTGGAGCGGACTCAGCCCCCCTCGCCAGCCCGGGTCTCGGACCCCCTGGCAAGCTGGTGAAAGCTTAGCGTGAGGGGCGTCTCCAGAGCTGGAGAGAGCGGACGGGAATTCCACAGCTGCCAGGGTTCCCCAGGAAAGAACCCAAGTGTATAGGATAAACCCCCAAAGTGTCTCTGACGGGTGCTATCACCCCAATGGGGTGGGAAGCACACGCCGTACCTGCCCTGCATCTGGAACAGGGCTCCCCTGGGAAAGTGTGTTCCCCACTGCCTCTCACCCGCTATCCTGGAGGCTCAGCTGGCCCGGCCCGGCGGCCGCAGGGCCCAGAAGCAGCCGTGGGGCCGTCTGCGCGATGGGGAGGGACCCCAACGGGGTGGGGACCACGTCAGGCCCTCGCCTCTCCTCGGTGCTCTGTGGGGACAGCGTGAGGTTCGGGATTGGGACTCAGGTCCTCCACAGCCCCCCACAAAGAGTTTGAAAAAGGGGGTGTGGAGAGGCTGGGTCCCTGCATTTGAGCCCAGGCTCTGCCACCCGGCAACAGACTTGGGGACATGTCACCTGCCCCGACTACAGACAAAGCTACCGAGGTGCTTCTGGGCCAGTGAGCAGAGGCCGCCTCCCCGTGACTGGCGCGAGCCCCGAGGGCGCCCACCCGCAGGCTCGCCTCTCCCTCCCGCCCACAAACCCCACGCTGCCCACGCCACGTCCACCCTGGCTCCTCCCCCTTCCGTTAAAGGATATAATTCTGGTAGTGAGCTGACAGCTCAGCCACGAAGTTGTCTTGTAACACTTGTGCCCCGAACCTCAAATACAGGATGACGATGCTGGAAAGAAGGGGAAGGGCCAGTAAGGAGGCAGAGCGCCCCGGCGCCACGCTCCCTCTCGCAGCCCCTCCCCCTGCCTTCTCCGGGCCGGCGCTCGCCCGCCCGAGGCCGCGCACCCCTCAGTGCTGGTTTCTGGGCTCCGCTCCAGGAGGGCCGGCTGCAGGGCCAGAGTGAGGCCCCCACAGAGACCCCCCCAGTCTCCAGCCAGTGCTCACTCATGCAGGGAGCCCCATGTCCACACTGGCAGTGGTGGGAGAGCTGGATGGACCAAGCGCCCCCCTCCTGGAGCTGGGAGCCAGGGAGCAGACCAGGAAAGTGGGGGGTCTCTAAGGCAAAAGGCCGCCAGCTGCATGTCTGCCATCCAAACCACCCAAGGAGAAGTGCAGATAACGCAGTCCCCCCCACCTCCCCGTAAGCCCCAACACTTATCTCTCGGAAACACGGGAAGCAACGCCTTCGGGGGCAGCAACGCCCGAGCCGCGGCTGGTCCCCAGCAGGCCTGAGCACAGGGCCCCCGCCCCCGCGCACCGCCCGTCCAGCGGCGTCAGAGTCCGAAGTCCGAGCGCTGAGCCGGGGCCTGCCCCTCACTCTCCTACTGACAACTCCTGCCTGGTCCCCTCCTGGGGCCCTGTCCCAAGCCACGCTCGGGGCTGCGTCCCTCTTCTCTGCCACTGTCTGCTGCGCCCAGGTGGGCGTCACAGCGAGAGGCGATGGCGGCGCCGAGCACTGGGCCCTGCCTTCACCCCCACTCACAACAAAGACGCGCCCTCGGCCCCCCAGAGCGCCCAGCCTGACACAGCGGGGGCCGGAGGCTCCTTACAATTGACTCTGAGCGGGAGAAAGATTCGCCAGAGCAAACAGAAATCTACGGTTTCGCGTCGAGAAGTCAAGTCTTCTCACCTAATGACGAGCACGACAAAAGTCAACGCAGTCAAAAATTTTAACCTGAGATCTGAAAAAGAGAAATCCTGCCGTTAGGTCACCTGGGAGGTAAAGTGCGCAGCTCTCAGCGCAGAGACCCTCAAAATAAAAGCCAAAACGAAGCCAAACCCTGGGACGGAAGCCCGGTCCTCAGAGCTGAGGCGGGCGCGGGCAGTGGCGCCTCCCGCGTCCAGGGCAGCCCCGGTGAGGCCGGACTGTCCACGCGTGTGGTGACAGGTCCCCCGAGGACCGGCCGAAGCGCCCTGCAGCCCAGGCGCCCAGACCGGCCGCTCCCACGGCCTCTTCGAGCCCAGACCAGGTGCCCCCAGGACTCCTGCAGCGCCCCCGGTCCCCGGCCGTGCGGAAAGGGACAGCCCTGCCCACCCCGGCAGCCTGGGCAGGCCCTTCGCCGCCCGCGCGCTTACCCACGTAAGGCATGTGGCGGAGCTCGGAGCAGGCCCGCACGACCAGGAACAGCAGGTACAAGACGTACACGGCCGCCACCACCATGAAGAAGAGCTTCATGCCCTGCAAGGCGACGGGCGGGTGGGCGGCGGGCCGGGCGCTCCTCCCCCCGCGCAGGAGAGCCCGACACGCACCGGAGGGCCCTACGAGGAGGCTCCCTGGGCGGGCCCTGGCAGGAGGCTCGGCCAGAGGGCGCGGGGCAGCGAGGCAGTCAGACCCAGCCCCGGGGACACGCGTGGGCCCTCCGCACGTTGGGGGGTCAGGACTGGCTCCCCGGAAATGCTCAGGGTCAGACGGCACTTATCTGGACCTCGGTTTTCTTATCCGTGATCTGGGAAGGCGAACCAGGTCGCCGGTCTCCCTTGGCCCGGTTCTGTGGCTCGGACGAGGCCAGTGGGGGCCGTGCGCTAGGCCGGAGGGTGACAGGGACGCCAGCAGCGGGGTCCCTCCCGGGGGCCGCTCTGGGTGCTGGCCGCCCCCCTTTCCTCCCCACCCTCTGCAGAGCCAGAGTCCTCCCTCGGGCCGCAGGAAGGAGCTGGGATCCGTTTCCCGGGACCTCTGGCCTGACCACAGATTAGCACAAAGCATCACAGTTTTATCTCAACCTGGGGCTTGCGCCGGCCACAGCCTGCCCCGCGGCCTGGCCCAGTCCCCGGACTCTCCCCTGGACGTGCCCAGCAGCTCCTCTGTCTTCTCAGACCCTGCCCCGCACACCGAGGCCGGGAGCCTCCCCGGGCGTCAGGAGCGCGTCCAGCGTCTGCCCGCTCCGGGCCCGGCTCCGTCAGCTGCCCCGCACCTGGTCGCCAGGGAGGCCGATGGCCCTCCTCAGCTGCCCCCACCAGCCCTGGGGCCGCGCCCCTCTTCCCCAGCTCCGCTCCTCCGGGTGCACACACTCCCCCTCAAAACATCAATGCGTCAAAATCTACCAAAAGACACAAAAAAGGGCAAAACACAAAGACGCCCCTCCCCTTAGGAGCTCGGGCCGCTGTCCAGCAGGACGCGGCGCCAGGGCCAGCGCGCTCTCGGGAGACTGGCCCTGCGCTTCCAGTCTTTTCTCCCCCCAGGTCAGCTACTCTCTGCGGGCAGAGGGCAGAGCCTGCTGTCCCCCAGGCGGACGGGCAGCAGTGGGGGCGGCTGGCACTGCCCGCCAGGTCTGGCTAAGAACCAGGCACTCGTGCCGTCCCCCGAGACAGAGTCTCCGGGATGACCCGCGTTTCCGGCCGTCACCCCACACTCAGCTCCCCCTGCCCGGGCTGTCCCCCAAAGCGGTGGACGGTGTCACCTCCAGGGGAGCTCTGCAAGACCACAGCAGGCTTCAGCTCTGTCAGGGCAGTCGCTGCCCCAGGTCGGCCCGGACCCAGACCCCTGGGCCGCGCACACCCACACCCCTCCCGGCGGGCTGCCCCGAGGCCCCGCTGGAGGCAGACAGCCCCGCTCAGGGCTGGCCGTCGCGCGTGGGCCTCGGGGTGAAGTGAAGCTGCTGGACACCCGGGTCAAAGCATCTGCGGACGGTGACAGCGGCCACGCCCGCCCCCCAGGCCACCCACGCTGGCGCCGCGCCAGAGAACGAGGCGAACGGGAGTGTTTTCTCAAGTGTCCCGCGAGTCCCAGCTGGCGACACGCAGGAGCCCGGGCCGGAGCCGCTTCCCCGAAGCTCCTGCCCGCGGGCTGCCGGGAGCCCTCAGTCACGGGGGCCAGCTCAGCCTAAGGCACCAAATTCAGTGATTTTTTTTTTTTTTAGACAGCATGAAAAAACCCCCCTCGGATTCGTTGCCAGCCCTTACCTGGAAGTTTCCCGTGTCAACACGATACTGGTACATCGGATCGTGAAGCTCGTTAACCCTGAACACACAGCGGAAGAGCACAAGTCAAAGGCTCAAGTCCTTTTTATTTTACACTTTCTCACTGAGCTTTTTTCCCTTCAAATTTAGTGATGTCACCTTGCCAACACCAAAGGGGTTTTCAAGAGTAATTCTCAATCTATGAGAAAACCGAATTTAACACCGGAAAAACCCCACGCCCCTATCTGCTGTCCACGCCTCTGTCTGTCCAGGCTTCCCTCTGTCCACACTCCTGTCTGTCCACGCTCCTGTCTGTCTGTCCAGGCTCCCGTCTGTCCATGCTCCTGTCTGTCCACACCACTGTGTGTCCACGCCACTGTCTATCTGTCCAGGCTCCCGTCTGCTGTCCAGGCTCCCATCTGTCCACGCTTCTGTCCTCTGTCCATGCTTTTGTCTGTCTGTCCAGGCAGTCTGTGCAAACCAGTGTCAGCTCCCCAGAGCACACTTCCGGATGGGCAGGGGCACCGAGGCGAGGGCAGGCAGGGGCGGCAGAGGCTAACTCAGGGTAATTCAGCCCTCACAGTGACTCTTGGGGGTATACTTGTTGCCCTCATTTTACAGCTGAAAAAACAGGACTGCGTGGGGGGAGGAGGTCCTGCTCCTAGCACGTCCTGAGATGGGACCCCTCACCGCCCCTCACTTTCCTGACAGGAAGCAAGAGGGGGCCGGCCAGTCAGAGGCTGGGCTGGCCGGGGCGGGCCCAAGCTGCAGGGCCACCGGCTTCGGGTGGTCAGGCTGCCCGGCCGCGAGGCGTCCGCGGTCAGCACCACTTCACCGGACCAAAGTGCTGAGGAAAACAAACCCCGGGCGGGTCACAGACGCCCCAGGGAGGCGGAGCCAGGAGCCAGCCTGGGCGTCAGGCCCACAAAGGAAGGCTCAGCCGCTCGAGGGAGAAATCGGAGAGCCTGCGGCTGCTCACACGTCCGTCTGAGCCTGGCAGACGCGCGCGAAGGCCACACGGGCAGAAACGCCTCAAGCCCAAGGCGCCCAACCACAGCCGGAGGGACGGGTGACACCTCCTTCCAGATGAGTCCCCAGGTCCGGCCTGGCGCCTTAGCGCCGGCTTCCCCGCTGAAGGCTCACACAGCACGAACGGTCACACAGCTCACTCACGTCTGCCATATTCCTAGGGTAACAGACGCCAACCACAGCAGCCCAACAATGAAGAACTTCGGCAAATAGAAGGTCAAGCACTTCCTCTCTCCCTAAAAGGAAACGCCAAAAAAAAAAAAAAATAGGGCAAGAGAAAGAGAAGCACACGCAGCCGACCATCAAGCCCCAACAGACCACCTCACGCCACGGACACCCCGCTCCTGCCCGCAGGGGCCTCTCCTGCCGGCCGCAGCGGCTCTCCAGGCTAAGCCCATTTCAGGAGGCCGAGTCCCTCCGCGGAGCCGGGCTGACCTGCACCCGAATGCCGTGGTACACGCACAGCCAGAAGAGCAGCAAGGCGCACAGGAACACGGACTGGAAGAGGTCGTCCAGCATGCCCGGGAACCAGCTGTTCACCAGGAAGGACAGGGGGAAGAAGGGATCTGCAACGAAGGCAGGACAGCATGAAGACAGGCCGGCGGCCCAGCCCGCTCGGCCGCAGGAAGCGCTGCACTGAAGGCTGTTTTGGTTTTCAAAACACCTGAGAGCCACGACCAGCGCGCCCAGCGACGAGAGAGAGCCGTCTGCTCCGCCATCCGCCCCTCCCTGCAGGCCTGGGAGCCGCGCTCAGCTCTGGAAGCCAGCGCTTTCTGGAGCAGGAGGGGGAGCGACAGGTGTCGGGCATGGCGGCCAAGTCTCGAGGCGCTGCGCCCGCCCGGCCCCGAGGCCACGGCCCATCTGTGCTGCGTGTCGCCGCCGGCCGCCCAGCGGAACAGCAGTCAGGCCGGGACCCGCCACCCCTGCCTGCAGGGGCCCCGGGCGCCTCCGCAGACCTCAGGGCCAGGCCGGCGCTGGGAACTCGTCCAGCCGCGGCCTTAAGGGGGGGTGCCCACCGCGCACCGCGCACCTACCGTTGTAAAGCAGCAGCAGAGGCAAGAGGATGGACATCCACTTCTGCTCGATGCCCCAGTCCCTCATGGAGAACTTGCGGAGGGAGTGGGCAAACAGGCACTGTGAGAAAGAGGCCTGTGAGCGGCCTGGCCGACGCCTGGCTCGGGACCCCCCTCCTGGGCCAGCGAGACCTGCTCCCAGGGCCCCGGCCAGAGGCCGCCGACGGCAGCTGGGGCAACAGAGCCAGCCGCTCGGAGGGGCCCAGGACAAGGGTCCGGGCTGTTCCTGGGCGAGGGGAAGCGCCCCCTCCCGCCCCCTCCACGGCTGCACGGAGACGGCCCTGCTGGACATGAGCCTCGAGGCCAGGTTCCCGGGTGGCATCTGCACCAGGGAAGACGGTGGACACGCCTGTGAGTCACAGAGAGCTCCCATCTCTGCTGAGAGGCCTCGGGGTCGCCGGCCAGCACCCCCGTTGTGTGCTTGGGGGCACGGGCCTGAGCCTACGCCTCCAAAATCACTTCTCAGGGGTCCTACGGCTGCAAAGGGCCACGGCAGGCGGGTCTGCACATGCTGCAAGACTGACACCGAGGAAGGGGCTGCGTCCGCCCCCAAAGCCCGGGCTCCAACGAGGCGAGCCGCTGTGTGGCTGCCCAGGGGGAGAATGGACTTAAAAGGCAGTGGGGGGCGGGGGGACCGCCGCCCCACAGAAACCCCCGCTGCCTGTCACTGCCGCGCCCCAGCAGACACACCGACACCTGAGCCACACCCGTCAGCCCTGACAGCGTCCCAGGGTTTGAACGAATCCCCTGGGCGCTGGCCTTGGAGAATCTCAACTTGTTGACGGACTTCGCCCTCTTGGGGCTCTGCGCCGTTTGTCAGGCAGGGGGACTTACAGTGACAACGAAGGTGAGCACCACAAAGATGAACCGGAACCAAATCTCCCACTGGGAAAATGCAGGGTCATACGTCTTCCACTGAAAGGGAACATGGGAAGGTGGTTTAGGGGGGGAAGCATCTAAAAGAAATATACTAGGTTAGTAAGAAGTAGTTCTCTCTCGGTGTAAGGCTCTGGGTAATAGAAAATGTTCTTTTCCTTATACTTCCCTATTTGTTCTGGTATTTTATTTTTTTAAGATTTTTATTTTATTTACACACACAAGAGCTGGGGTATAGGCCAGAGGTGTGGGTGTGAGAGGATTCATCAGAGACAGAGTGGGGAGCAGAACAGGCAGACCTACTGAAATACACTGCTGAGGGAGCAGCGGAGAGACAGGAGAGGTCTGCTGCGCCCTGTGGGAAGCTCCCTGGCCGGGGATCGAACTCTTGCTGCAGTGGCTGCTGATAGCTTCATAGTGCTGAGACTTTACCCCTCGCGCCACCAGGGAGGCCCTGTTCTGGTTTTTAACAGTACATTTTACTTTTAAAGAACAAACATAAAAAACTCAATTACCAAGAACTGAGGACAGTTTTAAAGGGTGTCACACTAATGATGAATCTGGAAGATGAGTTATTCTTTAATCATATAAATAGAGCATTTGGTTTTTAAATCTGACACCAAAAATCAGCCCTGTCATCTCTTTATTGCACAAAGCCATGCTTTCCACTAAAAGAGATTTTTGAAAGCTGCGACCATGTGAGCAGGTAGGACGTTCTAGAAAGGTTTCATTGAAATATCTAAACACCAATCTGAAGCCCAAAGAGGGAGTGGAGTTGGTGACTGGCCCACATGCACCCGAGCAGCTGGCCTCAGCCAGGCGCACACCTCACAGAGGGAGGCGAGGGAGGGCAGGAGGCGGGCAGGAGGCGGGCCCCCCCCTGGGGTCACCGACCCCTCACCAGGCCTAGGCACTGCTGGGCCAACGGGCCACCATTTCAATGCACTGAATTAAAGTCACCTGAGCAATTAAAAATATCCACTTCAGAGCAGGGTTGCAGATGCTAGACTTCCCTCACTACACACACACACACACACACACCCCTATCTGCCTCTAGGTACATACAGCTTAAAACGAGATGAACCACACACACACACACACACACACACACACACACACACACACACACCCATCAGCCTCTAGGTACACACAGCTTAAGACAAGATGAACGAGGGACAATAATCTCTTGCTGATGGCAGCAAACGAAGAGCAGCCTCTGGGTATAGCGGTCGCGGGGGTTGGGGGAACCGAAGTACACGTTGAAGCCAGAACCACCGGGAGCCCCAGACGCCGGTCACTGGCTGCAGGTCCAGCACAGAGGGCCGAGAGGACATCTGCACAGAAGCTGCCTGGAGGCCTGCCAAGGCTCCTCCCCTCGCGGCCACCTGAACGCTGACCAGCACGTAGACGGGGCTCCGGCGCGCACTGCGAGCCAGACACAGGGCCTGGTCTCACAGCAGGGCGGGGTGGGCAGGGGGCAGCGGGCAGCGGGCTCAGGATGTTTTTGCCTCAGTGGCGGGAAAAAATTAGGCTTAGACATAATGGTGCCTCGGCCCGCCTGGCAATCTAAAAGCAAGGTCTGGAAAACCAGACCCTTTCCAAGTGCCTTTACCACATTCCAGAACAACACGAGATCTACTCATAAGAAGACAGAATCTGGCCATCAGTGGTGCTTGACACGGGATCAAAAAATGCCAGGCGTGGAAACAGGCAAGAAAGTAGGGACCATGATGAGGAAAACCAATCAATTAAAAGTGCCCCAGAAGTCACAGGGACAGGAGCAGCAGCTGGGCCGTCGGGAAGCTAGAGGGGCGAAGGCCTCACCCGGAAGGATCCCAGCAGATGTGATGGGCAGAGCGTCTGAAATCATCTCAGGAAATTGGCGAAAAGCGAGTGGCCTCAGCCAACTGAGCAACGAGTGGCCTAAGAGACGTATTTTGTGCCCTCGAATGTCTCTGGGGAGGCACAGAACGAATATCTGATGAAATAATGGCCAAAATTTGCCCAGACTTGATGGCAGTGACAAAGTCACAAATTAAGCAGCGCGATGAACTCTGAAAGCACAGGGAATAGGACACCAAGGAACTTCATGATCGAGCTGCTTATAAAAGTAGAAACACCTTTCGGGGGCAGCGCTATTACAGACCTGGACAAAGAAAAGGAGAACAGGTTTCTAGTCCAAAATATGCAGCCGGAAGACCATCCTCAACGCCATGGGGCTGAGGCCACGTGACTCCCCGGCGCCCAGAGCAGCTGCCGAGCAGGACCGGCCGTGCCAGCGCGGCTGAGGATGGGAAACGACTGGACGCACCGGTCTGGGGGAGCGTAATCACCACCCCCACTTAGGACAACAGGCGGCCAGTTCCTTAAACAGCTGAACGTTTTCCCACTGTGTGGCCGCGCCACCCCTCCGAGGTGTGAAAGGCGCGCCCACGGCAGCGTTATCTGTAACAGCCTAATCCCAATGCCCAGGGCCAGCGGAGTGGACAGCCTGCCGTCCAGCTGCGGAGTGGCCCTCGGAGCAGGGTCCCCAGCACACACGTGCGCGTGCCGCCACCCAGGGGCGGCCAGGAGCTCGTAGGGAGCGCCGTGAGCTTGGAAGCCTGTGTCCTCGGCTGGCGGCCGCAGCCCCTATGGCGTCCACTCGGCTTCCTCCCATGGTTGCCTCCCACATCCTCCCTGCCCACTTTCTTTGCCTGTTTCACGTTAGCCTGCTGGTGGATGTGTTTATCACTGAAATACGAAGTTTAGATGCACTGTGTCCATTACGCTTTACTTCCCAAAAAGGAATGAAAAAAGCTTTTTTTAGAAAAAGGCAGGTCAGATAGCAACAGTTCCGTGTAGTTTTTTAAAAGGTAAAATAATAAAGAGAAAAGGTGGAGAATTTTCACACTAGCAGTCTACATCGGGATGTCAATAACCGCGAACACTCAGCATAAGACTTACTTTCGAGACGCCAGGCGGCTAATGCCCAAAGAGGACCGAGTCACGGGCTTTCTCTCTCTGATGAAAGCCCTGGAAACAGGGCCAGAAGGAATCGCTTGGGGGTCCTCCCTGGGAGCACAGGGGTTAAGTCTCAGCACTATGAAGCTATCACAGCCACTGCAGCCCAAGTTCGATCCCCGGCCAGGGAGCTTCTCACAGGGCACAGCAGACCCCTCCTGTCTCCCTGCTGCTCCCCTCAGCAGTGTGTTTCCGTCAATCTGCCTGTTCTGCTCCCCGCTCTGTCTCTGGTGAATCCTCTCACCACCCCCCACACCTCTGGCCTGCACCCCAGCTCTTATATGTATAAATAAATACATCTTTAAAAAAAAAAAAGAAGGAACTGCTTAGCCGTGCAGGTCAGAGTTCATGCAAACAGCTGGCTGGATGAGACGGCAATTTCAGCTGCACACGAACCAGAAGGTTTAACCCCCAGGGCCGCGTGACTGGGGCAGCCAGGTGAAATGGGCGTGCCCCTGGCTAGAGGTTTGGGGGGCCTGAGCACCACTCAGGGACAGAGTGGGAGTCCCGCTTTCCAGGAGGGGACCCTTTCCAAAGGGAACGCCCCTCTCCTCTCGCTGTCCTACATCTCAGAGCCCCACAAAGGTCTTTGTCTCCTGCTGTTCCTCTGAGCTATTTCTGGTACCACATCCTTAAGACATTGTGGCTTTTTTATCATGCCCGGAAAACGTCTGTGTCCTCCACGGTCCAGAGTCACATGATTTCAGTGCTGGTTTACTCAATCGCTGAACCAAAGAAAAGGCGGTAAAGGTGGGCGCCGCGCGGGCAGATGCACTTACTGTGAAGTTCATCTCCTTGATGGGCAGCTTCAGGTTCTCAAACCCCACGATCACCGTGTACTGAGTGTAGTTCAGGTAGCCCAGGTGAGCCACGATGATCTCCGCACATTTCTGCAAATCCGCAAGCACAGGGGGGATGTGGGCTTAAGAGCCAGACACTCTCCCGCCCACCAGCCACGCAGCGCCACGTTCAAGCCGCGTGTGAGCAGGACGGATCCTCTCCGGGGAGGTCACCAGGAGCCCATAAAAAATCGAGATCCCAGCCAGAAACAGTTCTTAGAAAGAAGGTGCCAAATGGACATTTCTGGACACAAAAATCCCCTCTGATTTACAGTCATTCGCATCTTGCGACTTTGAGTCACAGTAATCTGTCACCTGCGCTATGGCGTCGCCCACGCAGCGCAGACCTGCGGTGACGGCTGCCGCCTGGGGGAGTAAGTGCGGAACGGGCCCCGCCGCCGTCACCCCTCCCTGGCGACGCAGGCTCGGAAGAGCCCAGGGCACACCCCGGGCCCGGCACCCCCAACCACGCGGCCCTGGCAGCAGCTCTGCCCTCGGAGGCCTCGCTCTCCTGGCACGGGCGAGCTCCCTGGCAGCTCCTGCCGGGGCTGCTGAAAGACGGGGGGCCACTCGGGGAACCCCTTTCCCGGCCCCCATAATCGCGCGCTCGCTCTCCCACGTCCCCCACGGTGCCCGGGAGGCCCCACTGGCCTGCGACACTCTCCGGTTCCGATTCTTCGGAACACGGAGCCGATGAAATCGAGAGAGGGGACCCTTTCCCGCTCCAGTCCACCAGGTTTTGCACCCCACGGCCACCCACTGTCCCCCAAAGTCTCTGCCAACACAGCGGGTCACTCTCCTCTCAGGCCGGGGCCTCAGGGCCCCCGGACGGGTCAGGCCGTTCGGCACACGGCGGCCCCCCCCCCCGAGGCCCCGTGGTCAGGGCTGACCGGGCACGGCAGGCGGCCACTGACAGGCCCGTGTGAGCACGCCGGTCGGCTCTCTGCGCAGCGGAGCGTGCGTGCGCGGCTGCTGGGTCTGCGTGTGCACACGCGGCGCCGCTGCGATGCCTCACCAGGCCGGGGCACCGGAGCTTCTGGGCTGGCGCGGATGTGATGCCTGTGCTCCCGGCACACTCACCCCTGCGCCGAGGGGCCCGTGCTCCCGGCACACTCACCCCTGCGCCGAGGGGCCCGTGCTCCCGGCACACTCACCCCTGCGCCGAGGGGCCCGTGCTCCCGGCACACTCACCCCTGCGCCGAGGGGCCCGTGCTCCCGGCACACTCACCCCTGCGCCGAGGGGCCCGTGCTCCCGGCACA
>PVIJ01012418.1:0-49723 GCA_004024925.1 Scalopus aquaticus
CATGAAAAAATGCTCAACATCACTTATAATCAAGGAAATGTAAATCAAAACCACTATGAGATACCACCTCACACCTGAGAGGATGGCACACATTAAAAATACAGGCAACAACAAATGCTGGAAAGGATGTAGAGAAAAAGGAACTCTTCTACACTGCTGGTGGGAATGTGAACTGGTCCAACCACTATGGAAAGCTGTACGGCAATTCCTCAAACTGCTAACCATGGAGCTTCCATACGACCCAGCAATCCCACTTTTGGGAATTTACCCAAAGGATACAAAAACACTAATCTGAAAGGATACATGCACCCGTATGTTCATTGCAGCACTGTTCACAATAGCAAAGGTATGGAAGCAACCTGGTTGTCCAAAAATAGATGATTGGATCAAGAAGATGTGGTACATATACACAATGGAATACTATTCAGCATGGAAAGAAGATAAACACATGCAATTTGCAGTGACATGGATGGAATTAGAGGGAATCATACTCAGTGAAATAAGCCAGAAAGAAAGAGAAAAATATCAAATGGTTTCACTTATAACAGGACTATAAGGAAACCAAATAGGAGAGAGA
Source organism: Scalopus aquaticus (assembly GCA_004024925.1). Classification (NCBI taxonomy): domain Eukaryota; kingdom Metazoa; phylum Chordata; class Mammalia; order Eulipotyphla; family Talpidae; genus Scalopus; species Scalopus aquaticus. Next base: position 578 of record PVIJ01012418.1, read on the forward strand.
CAATCAGCGGGGGGATGGGGGTGGGAGGCGGAGGGAGGGATGGAAAAGCGCACAAAATGGAATAGAAAAGAACACAAGGGACCATAGAGATGGATCACTGGTGAATTGGTGGTGGCCTACCCAATGGAAATACAAAATGTAAAAGACATAAATAACAATAAAAATATATATTAAAAAAAAACAAAAATACAAAACCATGTCTCTGGAGACAAATCAAAATAAAGAAACAAGCTATCAGAACATATGGGACACAGTAAAATCAGAATTAAGTAGTAAATAGCCATACAGGTTCACACCATGAAACAAGAAAGAACTCGAGTAACTAATTTTATCTCTTACTTTAAGGAACTAGAAAGAGAAGCACAAACAGAACCAAGACCAAATAGAAAGAAGGAAATAATAAAAATTAGAGAGAAGAAAATGAAAAAGAAATTTTAAAAAGTCCAAAAGATCAATTAAGTGAAAAACTGGTTCTTTGAAAAAATTAACGTAATAGCCAAAACATTAACTAGAATCACTAAGGAAAAAAGTGCAGGAAACTCTGGTGAATTAAATCAGAAATGAAAACAGAATTTGCAACAGACATTTCAGAAATGCACAGGATTATACGAGATTATTATGAACATTTATACACCAGTAAATTGAATAATCTAGAAAAAATAGATTCTAATAATTCTAATAAATATACAACCTCCAAGACTGAATCAGGAAGAAATATATCTGAACAGAAAAACTGCAAGCCAGGAAATTCAAACAGTAATCAAAAGTATCCCTCAAAAGAGAAGTTCAGGACCACATCATCTTATCCACTCAACTATTTTTGGGCATTTGGGTTGTTTCCATGTTTTGCCAATTGTAAACAGTGCTGCAATAAACATAGGGGTGCACGTAAAAAAAATATAACTATTCAAACAGATGTATAAGGTACTGTAGGGAGTGTCAGGAGCACAGACCTGGATGTGAAGATATGGAGGTCAAGGGCCATTACTATCTGGCCCCTTTCAAATCCTACATAAAGAACAACAAACAAGCCACTCCTGGAAGGTGTGAGCCCCTCCCAAAGAGAAGACTGGGGCAGCTCTCCTTCTGCTCACTTGTGACTATGCAGGTGCTTCTTTCCACCAACTTTTCTCTGTCCCTCCACAGCAGCCTTCCTTCCTGCCTGTGACCTGTACCATGCCAGGTTTTCTCTTCACTGACTTGCCTCAGCAGAAGCAGCTCTCCTCAAGGCTGCCACCAGCAACCATGCAGGCGTCTCTCTTAACAAACCTCTCCCTGTTGGATAAGCTCTTTCTGCCCACTTGTGTCTATGCCATGCTCTTTATTCTTCTGTCTCTCTTCCCTAATAAACCTGTTCTTTAAATATAACTAATGTCTCTGTCTTATGGGAAACTTGCCTGAGAAACTCACCGTGTGCCGTTGAGAGGGGAGCTCTGGTGAAACCTTTTCTAGAGTGAACCCAAGGACCCGGCTCTCCATCAACCCCCCAAAATTGACATCAAGCTGGCCACAAAGAAGAAAACAGGGTAATCCCTACTGCTAGGCCAGAGGCCCGAGGTGGCAGATGACACTGAACACCACTGCTAGCCAGGACAGACGCCCAACTAGTGCTACTCTACCTGTTCATGGGCTCTTGATTAGCTTTATCACAGGATTGTTGAGCAGAGGTTCAGAAACTGTGGATCACCATATGGAATAAGTAGATCCAATTGGTAGCCCCAGAGGGAAAGTCAAAAAGGCAGAAAGTGAAATAGCCCACCATCACAGTTATGGTGAACTTCCCACCTCATGGGTCCTTTCAGGGGCACTCAGAAGTACCTAAGCCAGACTTCTTCAGTTGTTGTCCACTAGGCAAACAGCCCCATCCACTAGTGAAACAGCCCACCTGGGATTTTGGAGGAAAAGAAGGCTGTTTTCCACCCAATCAGGCCACCACATTATTTGGGGGTGGGGGGCCCTGGAACTTTTAAGTAAGCTTGGGGTGTGTCCCAAACAGATACCTTCAGTTGTTCCAAGGGTTTCTTGCAGTCCTGGAGAACAAGAAAAAGAGAGAAGAAATAAAAGGGGTCCCTGAACCTTATTGCTCATATTCCATCCTTGTACAGGTCGCCAAATGTTGTAGGGAAGAATCAGGGTGTAGACCAGAGGCACGGAGGTGAAATATTCATCAGATATAGCAGAGAACAGGAAAGGCAGATTTATTGAAATACATTGCTAAGAGAACCAGCAGGCAAGACAGGAGAGGCCTGCTGTACAGAGAAAGGCTCTAATATTTATACAGGCATCAGTGATTGGTTAAGATTACCAGTCTCGGGTATGTCCTGACTAGTGATCCTGATTATGAACATAATGTGGATGAGTTCCCATGGCAGTCCCATCCATTTGCTTTATCCATTCAAGCCTCCCAAACTTGCTTGCTGGGCAAAGAGTGGGGGACTTACTGTTTAGATTTATTGATAGTACTGATACTGTGACACTTAGTATAGACCATTGTGCTAAATTTTCTGTGTCTGCCAAAAGTACAAGTCAAGGCTTTTAGTTTCTGGATTTATAACCTACATAGGGAGGAAAATAATATGTACACAGATCGGTAACTCATATTATTAGAGGTGAAATACATGAACAAATGTGATATTGATGTTCAGAGATGAGAGAATATTATAAAATGAGAAGCACTGAAGAAGACAGAGTTAAACTTATTTGGCATCATAATTGATTCCAGCAGCAGGACATGATAATATCTGCACTCAGGGTCTAGAATCTGCACCTCATACTGTGAGACAAAGAATAATCCACTTGACTAGAACAAGAAGCATGTACTGCCAAGAAGTAGACGATAAGACAGGAAATAGGAATTATAGCAAAGAATTTTGGGTCCTAAGAATTGTTTTGTCTTTAGGCACAGAAGAAGCCTATAGCGGCTTTTCAATTAGGTGTAAAAATAAGCAATTCAATATTGGTTGTGAAGATGCCATACAGTTTTCCCCACCATTATTCTAAGCCCTCAAACTGTAACCACAATGGGATATTTTGACCACATTCATGTATCTTCCCAAAAATGATATCCTTTAAGATAAAGATTTTATTACCTTGTTCTTACTTTCTCACACATAGTCTCTGACCACAGAGATAAAAATACCCCACATTATAACAATTTATTCCCCTTCACTTATAGATGAGAATTGCCATATAGCTGTTTCTAAAACAGATACTTTGTTACATTAATGTGATCTATTTTCTGTTGTGCTCAGTTTGCCTTTCACAATGTATATAAGCTGTAACCTACATCAAGATAAGGGAATACAGATGTTCAAAACTTTCTTTTTTCACTTGTTACAAGGTGACTCAATTTCTTTTTGTTCTCTTATCCAGAACAATTCTGCAGCTTTTCCTCACTTTTTAACTGGATACTTTTGAAGGTTTCAAAACCTATTTGACAGAATATTCTTCAATTTGAGTTTATCTGTTATTTCCTCAGGATTAGTTTCAGATTATGCATTATTAAGGAAGAAAACTTTTTCTACCCTCATAGGGTTGTACCTGGGGGCCTGAAATTAAACTAACAAAAGGCAGATAAATAAGAAAAAAAGCATAACAAACTCACTTTTTGCCACTGTTTCCCTGGCCTAGGCCTTCTTCTTGACTCTGAAGTAAAGCTCCTTTATCCGCCTTTTTGTCATCTTAGTGGTACCTTACTTTCCATTGAGAGAACTAAACACATTATTTTATAGGAAAGGCTTGTTAACTTCTCATTTTGGAAAATATAAAAAATATGTGAATGTATATGTGAACACAAATGTACCTACAAACTACGTTCCACAGTTATCAACATTTTGGTCAAATTTCTCATATCCCTACTGACTTCCCCTCATCTTGTTATTTTGAAGCAAAATTCAGACATTAAAAAAAAAGAGTACATAAACATTGTTCAAATGGTTCAAACTGCTGCTGGTAATTTTGTAAAATAAATTTTGACATTTAAAAGCCAGTCTCCTACAAATAGTAAAATGAAGGGTACTCACACACTGCTGCCAAGTTGTGTGTCATCTTGTAACAGGGTGGTCCCCAGGATAAGGGTGTGTTCCAGGTTCCCCGCCCCACCCAAGGGAGGGTGGAGCTGAGCAGGAGATAAAAAGCTGGAGAAGAAGACACAGAAGACAGAACAGAGAGAAGAAGGAAGGAAGAAGGATGGAGAGCCAAAAGAGGTACAAGGAGCAGAGAGACATGTAAAGAAGCTGCACTAGCCTGAACTGATTGAAACAGATGTGGGTGAGAGACCCGTGGGGAGGTTAACTATGACAACCATGTGGATTTTGATTTTGCTCTTTAACGCCCAGAATTGCCTGGCTGTTTCTGACCCTTTTGTATGGGTCCTTGCCGAAAGGTGTTTTAGTTCCTCCCAGATTTGTCTGGCTGTTTCTGACCCTTTACTATGGTTCTGTGCAAAAAGGTGTTTTAGACTTGTGGCAGGTTTTCGGGGCTTGCTTTAGCCCAGTCCCATTTGGGTGGACTTTTACCCACAAGGGGTTGGATAACCTTGGGTGCTTGATTTAGATACTATATTCTTTGTCTTCTTTTTCTTATCTAATTCTATTAAAGTTTGTTTCCACAAAAGGTCCTATATGTTTTTGTATCAATGCGGCAGATGACAGAACCTATTTAGATTGGGCAGGTTTAGGGGTTCTGGGCATGTCCCTCTCCCTGCCCTGTAACAAGCTGGGTGTATGTGCAGTGAGGTATATGGATTTGTATAATTTGTAAATGCAGGGGAGACTTGTTTCTAGGTAGGCTTTCCAGTTTTCCATACAATGAATAGATTTTTAAGTTCTTTGTTTAAGAAGTCTTTAAATTTATTTATTTATTTATTTATATATTTACATCACTGTTCATTTTTGTACAATATTTGCTTCCCCCTCTCAGGTGTAGTACCCATAAAATTCCCACCACCAGTTCACTCATGCACCATCACCGTAGTCCCTTGTGCTCTTCCCTCCCCTGTTTTTAATCTCCCTTCCTTCCCCTCCCCTGCAGAACATATCTAATTTATAATTGCTTGTTAAATTTAAAAAAAATTATTATTATTGTTGTTGTTGTTGTTGTTGTTATTATTTTCCCCTTATTTGGTTCCTCTATATTCCTTTCATAAGTGGAACCATCTGATATTTTTCTATTTTCTTCTGGCTTATTTCACTGATCATAGCCCCTTCCAGCTTGATCCATGTGGCTATGAATGGCATGTGTTTATCTTTTTTGATTGCTGAATAGTATTCCATTGTGTATATATATCACACCTTCTTGATACATTTTTGGGCATTTGGGTTGTTTCCATATCTTCCCTATTGTGGTAAAGAGTGCTGCAATAAACATAGGGGTGCAGGTATCCTTTAGAATTAATGATTTTATGTTCTCCATGATTCCTAGGAGTGGAATTGCTGGGTCATATTATAGCTCCATTTTTAACAGTTTGAGGAATCTCCACACAGCTTTCCATTGGACCAATTTGTATCCCCACCAGCAGTGTTTCTTTTTCTCCACATCTTTGCCAAAACTTGTTGTTCCTGTTTTTTTTATTATGTGGTATTCTCACTGTTCTAAGGTGGTATCTCATTGTGGTTTTGATTTGCATTTCCTTGATTATGAATGATGTTGAACACATTTTTATAGACCTGTTGGCCATTTGCATTTCCTCTTTGGTGAAGTGTCTTTTTAACTATTCTGCCCATTTTTTTTGACTGGGTTTATTTACTTTGTTTTTGTTGAGTCCTGCGAGTTCTTTGTATATCTTTGTGATCAGTCCCTTATCAGTTGTAGAAGTGCAAAAAATTTCTCCCAATCAGTAGGGTCTTTCTTTGTTTTGGTTAATGTCTCTTTTCATACAGAAACTTTTTAGTTTGATGTAATACCAGCTGTTTATCTTTTCCTTCGCTTTCTTTGCTTTGGGGGTGATTCTTTAAAGAAGCTACTGAGATGTATGTCATTGAGTGTTTTGCCTATATTTTCTTCTATGTATTTTATGGTTTCAGGTTTTATGTTCAATTCATTATCCATTTTTAGTTGGTTTTTGTGCCTGGTATGAGGTAGTAGTTTAGTTTCATTCTTTTGCATGTGGTGGTACAGTTTTCCCAACACCATTTATTGAACAAACTGTCCTTGTTTCCTTGTATATTCTTTGCTGTTTTGTCAAAGATTAGTTGTCCATATTTGTGTGGCTTTATTTCTGGGCTTGCTACTTGATTCCATTGGTCTGTGTGTTTGTATTTTGTTCCAGTACCATGCTGTTTTAATTATTATGGCTTTGTAGTATAGTTTGAAATTTGGTAGTGTGATGCCTCCATTCTCCTTCTTTTTAGTCAGGAGAGCTTTGGTTATTTGAGGTTATTTTAGTGGTTCCATATGAGTTCCATCAATATTTGTTCTATTTCTTTGAAGAATGTCATTGAAATTTTTATCAGGATTGCACTGAATCTGTAAATTGCATTTGGTAGTATGACCATTTTAATGTTGACTCTCCAATCCATGAGCTGTGGATGTCTTTCCACTTCTTTGTGTCTTCTTCTATTTCATTTAACAATGTTTTATAATTTTCCTTGTATAGATCACTCACCTCCTCTGTTAGGTTTAGTCCCAGGCATTTGATTTTTTGTATTTCAACTGTAAATGGGATGCTTTTAAGAAAAACCATATGATCGCAGCTTCCCTGGTGGCGCACCGGGTTAAGCGCAGCACCGTGAAACTATCCAGAGCCACTGCAGCACAGGTTCGATACCCATCCAGAGAGATTCCCACATGGCACAGCAGACCTTTCCTGCCTCTCCTGCTGCTCCCCTCAGCAGTGTACTTTGGTCCATCTGCCTGTTCGTCTCCCCACTCTCTCTCTGGTGAATCCTCTAACCACCTCATACCTCTGGACTACACCCCAGCTTGTATGCATAAATAAAAAAACTTTAAAAAACACATATGATCATATTAATAGATGCCGAGGAAGCATTCGACAAATTTCAACATCCATTTATATGAAGGGCCTCAAAATTCTTGGGATGTAAGGAATATACCTAAGTGTAATAAAAACCATGTACGACAAACCCACAGCCAATGTTATTCTCAATGGTGAAAAGCTGAAAGCCTTTCCTTTAAGATCAGGAACAAGACTGGATGTCCACTATTGCCACTGCTTTTCAATATAATACTGGAAATGTTAGCAAGAGCAATAAGACAAGAGAATGACATACAAGGATTCCAAACAGGGAAAGAAGAGGTAAAGCTATCACTATTTGCAGACAATGGTAATATACATTGAGAACCCTAAAAACTCCACAGAAAAACTAATTAAAATAATAAACCAGTTTAGTAAAGCAGCATGATACAAAATCAACATACAGAAAATCAGTAACCTTCCTATATGCACACGATTTTAAAATTCTGAATAAAATTCAAGATTAAAAAATTCACTTGTGTCTCTAAAATGTAAGCATGACAGAGATAGCAGAAATTGCCTAGTAGATTTGTGGGGATTTGCAATGTGAGTCCCACCCTACAAGTTTCTTTCAACCCATCTCTAAATTCCTCTGCATTGTGAGATTAACCCTGTACTCTGCTGCAAAGAAAGGCTCAAAGACAACATTCAAAGAATTAAGTCTAATGGGCTCGTGAAGGCTTGTATTAGAATAAATAATGCAAGTGGAAGACTTTGAAGTACACTGAAGAATAAACTTGCAGTTACACTGGCATTTAGAAACCCACTGGTTTATGAATTGTAGCATTGTTATTCAAGACCACACAGTTTGAAGACAAGAAAAAACTCCTCAGACTTATTACTGAATTTCTATTCCTGGGAGTGTGAACAAACAAAAACAGACCAATGAGGGCAAAGTCCCTAAAAGTATACAGTGTGACCAGAATGGTTTCTGTTTATTTCCCCTTCTATTTGTTCTGAATAGTAAGTCTTGGTACTTGGCAATGAATGGAGTCCTATTGCTACAGTGCAAACCCGATATGCAATGGGTTGCCTGACTATGGGTCCTCACCTGTGCACTTAAAAGGGACTTATAATAAGACTCAACTGCAGGCACATGTGAAAAAAAATAATAAGGGTTTATATATGAAAGGATGGGAAATGAAGAAATGAATAACTCAGGGAAAAAGAGAAAAAGAGAAATTGGCAAATGTGTCCTACCAGATCCGCTGAGCTGGAAACCCCCAATGGCATGCTGTAGCCTGGCGAGAAGCAAAGAGACCCCCCCCCCCAAGGTCCACATGTCTGGTTATATACCAAACCTGGCTGCTTAACTCCACTCTTCAGTTCCCAGTAATCCTCTCTTTGGTGATGATGACATCAAGGGATTTGTAGTTCTTGGTGTCTTGGATCTCTTTGGTCTGAGGTAAGGGTGGCGTTCATAAACCTACCTGTGGAGTTTGTTCCAGACGTCCTTTTCCCTCCAACACTATGATCTGGAAGTCAAATATTAACAAGCATCTGAGAAGCAGATTGAAACAAGGTCCAAGTTTAGGTGATAGTTACACTTCTTTGGAAAATGTAGTGCTGGCCATAGGCTTAAATTCCAGACTAAGCAGCATTGCTGTGACTCCATATTTACAGTGTTCTCTACACCCTTGAATGTAAAGAGATACCTGAGCCAGTGCACAGTTCCTGTAATTAAAAAATAGCTATATTACACAGGTGTCTTCATAAAAGGGAGAGGAGCATTGCAGAATAGTGAATGGGCACTATTTTTCCTGCCCCCTCTTACATGTATCTAACTTGGATTACAAATTCCATTGTGCCATGCAGGCTACCTAAACATGTGGCCTACTGGTAATGTGGGGCAGAGCTGAGTGGATCATACTACTTAGAATACAGGCAGGCCCAGACTCTTGCTTTCTGTAGCTGACTTGCACTCTGTTACTTCTGGGAAGGAGATATGGGAGGAGACGTGTGGAAGAGAGATATATAGAAACACTTGAAAGGCATATGTGGGTGAGAGATATTTTGAAAGGCTGACAATGGCAGTTGTTATCCTGACATGTGTTTTTGCATCTCTCCTTTTGTTTCAGACTTACTTGACCCCCTGTGCTCCTCGCTCCACCAGAAAGTGTCTAAGGCTTTTGGAAAGTTTTGGGCTTCAGTTTTCCTCCTTTGGGCTGATCCTGTTTAGGCAATTATTTGTGAAGCAATAGGTAATCATGGGTGTTTTATTGGTGTTTATTTCCTTTTTTTTCTTACACTAATAATCCTATTAAGGGTCTTTCACAATAAGAGTATGCTTTGCCTTTTTTTATGCATGGGATGGTTGTATCCCATCAGAATGTGCCAATTTGCCAAATTGGGGGTCCTTCTGGTCTTGTTGGGTTTCAGATGATGGGGTTCAGTGTGTAGAGTTCTTGGGTCCTCTGAGAAAGAATTCAGCAGATGTCCCCATTCATCACCACCAGGCAAGCTTATTGGGGAAAGGAGAATAAGGAAAGAGAGATGCCTGCATAGACACAGGTGGGCGAGAATAGGAACTATGTTTTGCCAGAGCAAGGGCTGTTCTTTTAGAATGTTCTTTGGTGGAATTGTTGTTGTGGAAATTGTGGCTTTGGGATTAGATTGGGTTGGTCTTCGAAGACCCATAATCCTCTGCCCCCATCTCCCACTGAAAATACTGGTCAACATTGAGATAGTTACTGACTTTAAAAGGCCCTAATTTGTAGCATGTTGGTGTGCTGAACATGAATATAACCCTGAAAATTTTTTATTAGCTCTCGTTTTGAAGATATTTCATATAATTCATGTTATATGTTTCACTGTGTAAATTTATCCAGTGGGACTTCAACAACATCCTAAATCAGCCTAGAATGATGTAATATTGCATCACATTGCGTAATACCATCATGTACACATCTCCAGAGTTGATCGCATCATTTTCTGATGCCAATGCAATACTACTGCCAGGTGGCTGCTGAAGTAAGCTGACATCAGCTGTGCACTACATAAAGCCCTGTCAGAAAGATTGAGCATTGAAAATATTTCAGACTTTGAGAGAGACAGTTTAAGCTACTTTTTCACAGAACTGTTATTATTTTATCAATCTAGGCACAATGCAGAACAGTAATGCCTCAAAAGTGCATTAATAGTATGGACAATTTCTGCTCTATTTGTGGGGAAGTGACATTTGCCAACCAGAAGAAAAGGATCACTTCTCAAGTGAAGAAGGCTTATCATCTTTACTTCAGATGCAAGGTTTGGGACCAAGACAAGCCCTGGCCCCCTCATATATGCTGTGCTACATGTACAACACAGCTTTCACAGTGGTGAAATGGCAAAAGAGCATCAATGCCATTTGCAGTCCCCATGGTGTGGAGAGAGCCAAGCAACCACATAAAGGACTGTTACTTCTGCTTGGTTCCTCCATTTCTGGCAGAAAATGAAGCAAAAGAAGTCGAGAGTAGTCTACCCAAACATTCTGTCTGCATTGAGACCAGTTCCACAGGGTGAGGGACTTCCTAGTCCAGAACCTCCAGCAGAATATTCTCAATTCATCTGATGAGGACAAGGATGAGCCGACCTGTTCTTCTCCTGTTCCATCAGCATGCAGTGATCCAGATGTTCACTGTGGTGCATCATCAACCCCACACAGACTAACACAGGAAGAACTAAATGACCTGGTTCGTGATTTGCACTTATCCAAGAACAAGGCAGAATTACTAGGATCAACGTTCTAACAATGGAATCTTCTAGAAGATGTCACGATTACTTTCTATCGGAAGTGCCACCAGCAGTTGGAGCCTTTCTTCAGAAAGAAAAGTACTCTGGTATTCTGTTCTGATATTGAGGGTCTCGTGAATGCCTTAGATATCACTCATGACCCACAAGAATGAGGGCTATTTCTAGACTCTTGAAACTGAGTCTTAAAAGGCTGTGCTTTTGCACAATGGAAACAGTTTTCATCTATTCCAGTAGCGCATGTTGTCCACATGAAAGAGACATACGATAACTTAAAGCATCTACTCAATTCCATTGAGTATAAGAAGTAGCTGGCACATCTGTGGTGATTTGAAGCTAGTTCCCCTTTTAATGGGACTGCAGCAGGGATATACAAAATAAATCTGTTTCTTATGTGAGTGAAATAGCCGAGCAAGTGAATTGCACTACTTGTGGAAGGAATGGACTTGCAGACAAAATGTTGCAGTTGGACAGAAGAATATCCGGCACCCAGCTCTGGTCAAGGCTCAGAAAACCCTGCTACCAACCCTTCACATCAAACTAGGTTTGATGAAGAATTTCTTGAAAGCCATGTACCAGACCTCACCAGCTTTCCGATACCTGCATGAAAACTTTCCTCGACTCAGTGAAGCAAAGATTAAAGAGGGAGTTTTTGTGGGTCCTCAGATTTGAGAGTTCTTCAAAGATGACCGGTTCAATAACTTGCTGCAGGGTGATATGAAACAAGCATGGAATGCTTTTCGCCTAGTGTCTACAAACTTTCTTGGTAATGTTAGGGCAGAAAATTACAAGGAACTAAGACATGCTGTTGCAGTATCAGAAACTTGGCTGCAATATGTCTCTAAAGATCCACTTCCTTCATTCCCATCTGGATATCTTCCCTGAAAACTGTGGTGTGGTTAGTGATGAACATGGCCAACTTTTTCATCAAGATGTCGCATCAATTCAAAGAAGATAAACACATGTAATTTGCAGCAACATGGATGGAATTAGAGGGCATCATACTCAGTGAAATAAGCCAGAAAGAAAGAGAAAAATATCGACTGGTTTCACTTATAACAGGACTATAAGGAAACCAAATAGGAGAGAGACAATCAGCGGGGGGTGGGGGGGAAGGCGGAGGGAGGGAAGGAAAAGCGCACAAAATGGAATAGAAAAGAACACAAGGGACCATGGAGATGGATCATGGGTGAATTGGTGGTGGGCTACCCAAGGGGAATACGAAATGTAAAAGACATAAATAACAATAAAAATATATATTAAAAAAAAAGATGTTGCATCAATGGAACAAAGATACCAGGGAAAATGATACACTGCAATGCTGGCTGACTACTGCTGGACACTCCCCAGAGATGTTTGTGAACAGCTATATAAGAGACAAGTGAAGAAATCTAAGAAATATTCTATGACTTGATTTTTTACAGGCATTAACCATAGGCCTATTACTATTGGCATGCATTTCGTGATGTAAACATCCATTTATTGCAGATTACAAAAAAAAACTAGAGCTAAAATTAGCATTTGACTGTCATATTCATGTTGAACACATACCAATTGATAGGAAATGACTAATTTTATTTCAGCGATATGACTTTTGTAAAAATTTGTTGACCAGTGTAATCTTTTCTGATCCTGTTATGGCAACTTTCCCAGAGAAATCAGGTGGCACTCAGAGACATGTAGAGAGAGAGATTTAATTGTCACACCAGTGGGCCCAGTGGGATAACTCCCAAAAATCTGAGCCCTGAAAGAAGGAATGGCAGGTTTTTATACAGTTTGTATAAGGAAACTTACCTACCTCATTCATCATAAACTTTATTGTTTGGGAAGGGGGTCAAGTTAGCCATAGCTACTATTGTGGACAAGGAGCATAGCACAGAAAATTTCCCAGCAGCTTTCCGCCCCAGCAAGCAGCAGTATCCAAGCAGTGAACTTAGCAACTTTAGCAATTTTCATTTCCAAGCAGCAAATTTATGAACTTCCTACTTCAATCCCACTTCAGATTCCTGGAAACTTCCATAGCCATATTTAATCTAAGAATCTTTAACTGTCCCTACCTCCACCTTTGGTGTTTATTTTTCTGTTTCTAAGATTCCATCATTATTTTCTTTAACCACGTTATCTTCCCTCATGACCTAATTTGATCCCTTGGTATTAAGTATCATACACTAATTGCTAACTCGTAACTGTATAACCTCAGCTCTAGGATCTCCCCTGAGCTCCAGGGTTAGATGGCCATTTATGGATCGACATTTTTAATCATCAGTTAAAATCATAGTGTGGCCAAAACACAACTTCTGGGTACTTTCTGTCTCTCTCAGTTTTTTGCCTCCCTAGTTTTCTTCTTAACAAGTTCCTGGCAATATTTCAAGTCACTCAAAGCTGAAAAGCTAGGGATCATAACTGGTTTGAAACCAGTCCTCTCTGCATCCCCTGAGCGCCCACTAGGTAAGCTGTGGGGCAAGAAGTTTTCCATTTTATATTTTGTGCTGCATCATTGAATGGAAAAATGTTGATTGGATTGACTTGTAATAGAATCCAATTGATCACTTAGAATTGAAAGTGATCCAGTCAGGCAAGTAGGGTGAGGAACCCTGATAGAGGATATAAGGCAGGGCCAGAGTCAACTTAGGGCTCTCTATTCTTGTCCTCAAAAGGAACAAAAGAGCACTTTGGCCTTTTTTTGGCCTCCAAAGGAACAAAAGAGCACTCTATGTCCAGGTTACTTTTAAGAGCTGTTAACTGCTTTTGATCCTCCAGCTCCACTCCCCAGTGCTGCTGCCTCTGTTGCTGTCTGGTCCAGCATCTAGTGCTGTCCATAACAACCTTCAGACTGTTGCTGTGCTGCTGTGACATCATCTCAGTAACCTGCCTTTGGGCATCTCCAGCTGAGGTAAGTCATCCTGGCTTGGCTTGCCACGAGCTCCAGGCCCATATTGAGAGGATAACATCATTCTAGATCTGCAGCATTTTGTTTGGAACTTCTGGACACTGTGGACACTATCTGGGGTGAGATAGACAGTTACTTGTGCCCCTGAGAACTCTTTATTTCCTCCTGTTGTTAAATAAGCCCCATTGTTGTTGTTTCCCAAAACTGAGGGGACTTGCAATTGTGTGTGTGGTGAAAACCTAACAACTTGCCCTCCACCTGTGCACTAACCTATGATTCGCTATAGTACCCCTATAGCACTGTTTCAGTTTCCCCTCTCTTAATAACACCAGAAAACAGTTCTCTAGTCCCCTAAAATATATCCTAAATTTATTTAATTATCAGCATCTCACTGACAGAATTGGAATTCTAGACACTTTAATCTCTCACCAAGATTATATTGTAAAGCTCCCTTCCCTCCCTCTGATTTATTTGTTTCATGCTTAAAATTTTTTATTTCCACCCCCAAATGTGTCTGTTTGGCATAAAGACTATTTTAGGATGGTTAGCCTAGAAAATAGCTGACAAAAGAAAAGCTCTGCAAACTGAGCAGGAGTTACCCATTTGTACAAGACGTTTTATTTACATTGATCTGGGAAACTCCATTATTAAGGGTGTCTCCCACACTGTACCAAAAAGAGGGGGATAGCTAAATCTTTTTATCTCTTATCAATGGAGAATGCAGCACCTTAAATCTGAAAACAAGCCTGCTCTTGTTTACTGTCTTTCCTGATAATGTTCCATTACTGGTTTTCTCCTTTCTCCCCATTATTCTATCTTCAACTGAGAATGCTAAGTAAGGAGATGGTCTGAGCTATTTCAGGGAGTTACTCAGTTTTCCTGGAACTCTCCCATGTATAAAGGAGATACATATGTTATTAAACATTTGTTTATTTTTCTCCTGTCAATTACAGTTATACATCAGCCAAGAACACAGAAGAATGAAGAAAATTATTTTTGTTTCTCTCCAATAATGACCATATTATTATCATATCTAAAATAATAATAATCCTTTAATATTGAGCATATTATCTTTTAAAAACTATGTTTACAATTGATCTGGTAGAAACATGATCCAAACAAATTCTTCATATTGCATCTGTTTATATAGAAGAAGAAAGGAAAATTTCCCCTACATCTTGGGTCCTAATTGGGCTGGTCAAGAAATCGGGCTACACACTGCCGCCATTGCCGGCTGGGCCCCCAAGCTTGCTCAGGAAGCAGACTCTTGGGCACTCTAGGGGAAGGAACCGTCCACACCCAGGCACTCCAACTGATGCTGGGTTAGTTCCCAGACAGGAGTTTAGCCACTGGGAACAAGCTACACCCCCAGGCGACTGGGGTTTTTAGGGACCTAGGAGACCCCGGATTGATTGACGGCCTCCACACCCTGCCGGCTGGACCCCCAAGCTTGCTCAGGAAGCAGACTCTTGGATGCCCTAGGGAAAGGAACCGTCTCCACTTGTGCACTCCAACTGATACAGGGTGAGTTCCTGGACAGGAGTTTAGCCTCTGGGAGCAAGTTACACCCCTAGGTGACTGCCCGGGGTTTTTAGGGACCGAGGAGAGCCCAGATTGATCGACCACCTCCACACACTGCCGCCATCGCTGGCTGGGCCCCCAGGCTTGCTGGGGAAGCAGACTTTCAGGTGCAAGGAACCGTCCCCACTCCATCTGTATCGGGTGAGTTCCTGGATGGGAGATTAGCCTCTGGGAGCAAGTTACACCCCCAGGCGACTGCCCCAGGGCTTCAAGGGACTGAGGGGAGCCCGGATTGATCTACTGCCCCCAAACCGCTGCCACCATCTCAGGCTGGGCCTCCAGGCTTGCTCGGGGAAGCAGACTCCCAGGCATTCTAGGGGAAAGGACCATCTTACATCGCCAAAACCAACTGAGAGAGCGTGAGTGCCAGGCCAGGGGGATAGCCTGCACAGAGCAAGTTAAATGCCCAGCCTCTGGCCTTGGGTTTTTGGACCTGACTCTAGCATGCACTGGAGTAGACCTCACGCCTACACTACCACCTCCATCACCACTGCCAATACTGGCTCTGAGTAGTAGCACTCGTGGGTGCAAAAGGGGAAGATACCATTGTTGCCCACTGAAACTGAAATAGTGAGTCCCGATTGGGTAGGATAGTCTTCAGTGCAGACCGGCCACAGTCCTCAGTGCTGGGGTTCTCTGAATTGAGTAGAGCTGGCACTGGGACCACCAACCATCATGATCCCTGGTAAAGCACAGCCTCTATACCACTGTTGGAGCCAGGGACCACACAACCACCTTCTGGACCATTGGAGTTAAAACACAGGAAGAGGATCTCTATAGACAACATACCCACAGTATCAATACCCGGTGGTGGTTTGGCCTAACAGGACCAGAATTGATTAGACCACGAGCCCTCAACATCCAGGAAGGCATCTCTTTGAGAAGAGATGCCTGCCAGTGCCAGTGCCACAGTTTCCCGACAATTACAGCAAATCAGAAGACAAACAGGGAGAAAGAGAAATACAAATAATCAAGCAAGCCCTCAGGGGAGGACACACTGCAAAAAGAAAATCAAGCATCAGAACTCAACAATAATTACATGGAAGAGCTCTGCCTCTCAGATAGAGAATTTAAAATCATCATACTTAAGGAGAAAAATGAAATAAAAAATAATTAATGATCTGAAGAATGAAATCAAGAACCTAAAGAAGGAGAATAAGAGTTTAATGGAAAAACTGAAGAACTCTGGGAAAAGCAATAAGAACAGAATCAATCACATGGAAGATCGTATCAGCAATCTCAAGGATTCAGATAATAAAAGAATCAAAAAGGAAAAGGAAATAGAAGCACTAAGGGAAAAAAATGAAAGAACAATTTGAGAACTATCTGACTCCATGAAAAAAGGAAATATAAGAGTTATAGGAATCCCAGAAGGAGAGGAGAAGATCCAAGGGGCAGAGAAAATATTTAAGGAGGTGATAGAAGAAAACTTCCCAAGTATGAAAATAGACAAACAAGAAGCAAAAAGAATTCCAAATTACCATGATGTTAGAAGAACTACACCTGGGCACATGATAGTCAAACTCACAGGAGTACAGGATAAGGAAAAAATATTGAAGCTGACAAGGGGGAGGGAACAAATAACTTATAAAGGAAAACCAATCAGGATGACATGAGACTTCTCTGAAGAAACGATGTGGGTAAGAAGAGAATGAAGGGACATATTCAACAAACTCCAAGAAAATAAATGCCAACCAAGAATACTTTACCTTGCAAAGATCTCCTTCCTCTATGAAGAAAGGATAAGAACCTTCCAAGACAAACAGAGACTTCAGAAATTCGTCATGACTAAACCCCCACTCCAAAAAATACTACAATAAGTCCTATAACCAAAGCCAACAGAGGAATGGAAAAGATCAGAATAAAACAAGGAATAAAAGCACAAAAAGACAAATAGAATGGCAAATATAGATGCCAAGGTATCATTAACTCTAAATGTAAATGGACTAAACTCATCAATAAAAACGCAGAGTAGCAAGATGGATCAAAAAACAGAACCCAACCTTCTGCTGTCTACAGGAAACACATTTAACTACAAAAGATAAACACAGATTGAAAGTAAAAGGCTGGAAAACAATCCTACAAGCAAACAGACCAAAAAGAAAGGCAGGGACAGCTATACTTATATCAGATGAAATAGACTTCCAACTAAAAAAGGTAAAAAGAGACATAAATGGCCACTATATCATGATAAAGGGGACAATTCAGCAGGATGATATAACACTCATCGACATATACTACCCAAATGAAGGAGCACCAAAATATATAAGACAATTATTATCATCCCTGAAAACAGATCACAGAGAAAATACATGTATAGTAGGAGATCTCAACACCCCACTCTCACCAATGGGCAGATCAACACAACAAAAAATAAACAAGGGCACTAAAGCTCTAAATAAGGACTTAGACCACATGGGCCTAACAGATATCTATAAGGCACTACATCCCCAAAAATCTGAATACACATTTTTCTCAAGTGCACACGGATCATACTCCAGGATTGATCACATACTAGGGCACAAAACAAACCTCAACATATACACTAAGATCAAAATCATACCTACTATCGTCTCTGATCACAAAGCCATCAAATTAGAAATAAACCATGAAAAGAAAAAAAGGAACCCTCTTACTTCATGGAGATCGAAACCCACACTGCTGCAAGACCACTGGACTAATGAGGAGATCAAAGAAGAAATTAAAAAACATCTGGAAATGAATGACAAAGAAGACACAATATTCCAGAATGTCTGGGACACATCAAAAGCAGAGGGAAATATAAGCAATACAGAGGGAAATATATAGAGGGAAATATATAGCAGGAATAATAAGAGGGAAATATATAGCAATACAGGCTCATATCAAGAAACAAGAAACAGGGCCTCCCTGGTGGCGCAGCGGTTAAGCGCTGTGCTGTGGAGCTGTCGGCAGCGGTGACGCGAGTTTGACGCCCAACCAGGGAGATTCCCACATGGTGCGGTAGACCTCTCCTGCCTCACCCGCTGCTCCCCTCAGCAATGTGTTTCTGTCGCTCTGCGTGTTCTGCTCCCCACTCCCCTCACTGTCCCACACCTCTGGCCTGTACCCCAGCTTGTATGCATAAATAAATAAATCTTAAAAAACAAACAAACAAAAAAAGAAAGAAACAAGAAACAACCCAAAGAAACAATCTAATCTCCCATCTCAAAGAACTAGAAAATGAACAACAACAAAAAAAAACCCCAAAAGCCAACATAAGAAAGGAAATCATAAAAACCAAAGCAGAAATAAATGAAATGGAAATCAACCCAGATGCCCAAAAATAGATGACTGGATCAAGAAGATGTGGTACATATACACAATGGAATACTATTCAGCATTCAAAAGACAAACACATGCAATTCGCAGCAACATGGATGGAACTAGAAGGGATCATGATCATTGAAAAAAGCCAGAAAGAAAGAGAAAAGTATTGAACGGTTTCACTTATAACAGGAATATAGGGGAGCCAAATAAGAATGTGACATTCAGCAGGGAAGGAGGGGAGGGTAAGGGCTCAAGAAGGGGGACTAGGTTGATGGCTTCACGGGTGAACAGGTGGTGGGTAACCTATGGGGAACTCACAATAATGTAAAAGGTATGAATAACAAAAATAAATAAAATATTTATTAAAAAAAACCCAGCGTATAAATGCTTAAAGATCCCCTATATGTAAGAACTTATACGACTGAAACTTGGTCCAGATTTATGTAAGACCTCTTGTGTCTTTTGTCAGGGTACAACTGAATAAGGTTAAAAACAGTTCCTTAAGGAGCTCCTAACCAGCAGGCAGCCTTGGAGGCTGGAATAGGTAAGGCAATGGCTAGGCTGCCTTAGGGACAAGGTCATAAAACTGGCCCAGCTCCAGGAATAAAGAAGCAGAGGCCAGGACATGCTTCTGTGTCAAAGGCCAATATCAGAGACCACACATCCCAGCAGTAACTGGTTTAAAGTGGTGCCCCGTTAGAAAGCCCATAAAAACAGAGTATAAAAGAGCTTCAGATCCTCCTTAGGGTGCAGACTTCTCCCATCTCGCCCAGTGCTCCTCTAAGCAGTGTATTTCAATAAATCTACCTGTCCTGTTCTCCACTTTGTCTCTGGTGAGTTCTTTCACCCCATCTCCCCATGCCTCTGGCCTCACCCTGATCTCCCAACAACATTTTTGTCATCACTAGGACTCTTGCCTCTAGGTTCCTCCCAGAGCTGCAGCACCCTGTAGCCACAACCCTGCCTTATTCTGAGCCAGTGGTAGCGACTGCTACAACCTCAGACCCAACTTTAAGCAAACCCAAAACTGCCCTTTTCTTATCAGTCTCTGTACTGTAGTTAAAATTAAACCAGTGGAATTTTATCCTTTGTGTGAGGTAGCCGATGGACAGGGCAGCAGTACCCAAGTCCATGTCCCTTTTACTGTGAGTGATCTGGCTCTGTGTAAAGAAAGGTTTGGCAACTTTACTACAAGCCCAAGGAGGTTTAAAGGTAAATTTATCAAACTAAGGGTGCTGTCAATTGGACCTGGAGAGGTGCCCAGGCACTGCTTATGCACTGCTGCATTCCTGATGAAAAAAGGGAAAAAAAAAGCTTAAATTATTTCAAAGGCAAAGGAGTAGCCAATAATGGGGTTCACCTGAATCCAGGGGAACCAGTCTTTCAAGTTGACTCTCAGGCAGTTGCAGACCTAGATTTCCTCTGGGACTATACCAACCAGCTCCACAATGGAAAAATGAAGAATTTCTTTAATTGCCCAATAAAAAGGATGGACAAGTACCAACATAAGCCAGTCAGACATGGTAGGGTTAGGAAAATGACTCAGTTAAGGAATAAAAATCTTTTCACATTTCTTAAAAGATTGACAGAGGCATTCCGAAAAAGTTACTAACATATGCCTGGACTCTATGAAGGACAAACCTTGCTAGCAATATATTTTATTACTCAGGCAGCTCCAGAAACACACAACAAACCTCAGGTCCCCAGACACTGCCTTCAGTTTAATGCGACTTATGAAGTATTTAACAACCAAGTGAAGATGAATCATAAGAGGCAATTAACTAAAGGCATCTCTGACTACCATAGCTCTGGTCACAAAGGGACATGAGCTTAAAGGCTCAACTCCAAATGGCTCATTGGGAGACTGAAGACTGTCAACAGAGCAAAATACTCTTGGACAAAACCAATGTAAGAAGGGAGGTCATCGGAAAGGGAAATGCCCCAAGGGGAATGGGAAGAAATTCCAAACGCACCTCAGTTTGTGGCACTAGTTGAGGATCCCCTCACATGACAGATACTTAGAGAAGCCTCTCCCAAAACCACCACCTCCAGCTAAAAATCTCATGTAACACTTAAAATTGTTGGTATTTATTTTTTTTACTTTCCCTTAAATTCAGTCACTTACTCAGCTTTTATTTATTTATTTTATATATATTTTACATCATTCTTCCTTTTTGTACAATGTATGCTTCTTTCAGGTGTGGTCCCCATAAAACACTCAACTTTAATTTAGCATTTTGTACTACTAATTTGCACCAAGTGAACTACATGGGGTAAATGAAAAACCAGTAGTAAGGAGATTTACTCAGCCCTTGCCTTTTAGGATTTGAGGATACATTTTAGCTCACTCATTTTTACCTGTCCTGTAATGTCACACTACTTTTTTTAGTGAAAGATCTACTCTCTAGATTTAGGGCATGAGTTACTGAGTGACCCAAACAATAGACTGTTGAGTCAGATGAACATTTGTAATTATGCCTATGATTTTAAAATCCTGGCTAATATCTTAAATCAAGTAATCCCTAAAGTTTGGGCCACTGATTCTTGGGAAAGAACTAAATTGTCACTCTTGCTGAGGTCAAATGAAAGAACTCTGGTATTTATCCCTCTTGGAGATAATATTCCCTATCCATAGAAGCCCTATGAGATAAGGCCAGTACTTAAGCTGGCTACTTAGTAATAGACTCCTTGTCCCTTCTAACACTCCCATTCTCCTGATTTTGCAGCCAAATGGTGATTGATGGTTTGTTCAAGATTTTAAAGATACAAATGAGGCTGTATCCCCACATATCTAATGATTCCTAATTTCTATACTTTACTTGGGAAAATCTTAGGTGATGCTATTTATTGTTTTAAACTTAAAAGATGCTTTCTTCTGCATTCATTTGGCCAAAACCAATTAGTATCTGTTTACCATTGAGTGGAAAGATATTGTAACCATTGAAGAAGGCAAATATAAATGGACAGTCCTCCCTGAATGGTTTCAGGGTAGTCCATATTTAACAGGGTAGTCCTCATGAAAAGGGGAAGTTCCAGGTTCCTTGCCTGACCCAAGGAAGGGTGACAGAGGAACTGAGCATGGAGGGCCAAAAGCTAGAGAAGAAGCTACAGAGGAGACTGGAGGAGGAAGGAAAAAAGATGGGGAGCAAGAAGGAGTTCTGGAGGAGACAAATGGAACAGAGACATATGAAGAAACTGCACTTGCTTCTTAGTCTTGCACTGGTTGAAACAGATGTGGGTGAAACACTCATGGGGAGATTAACAATGGTAACATTTATTTTGATTTTGATTTTGTTCCTTCTGTCCCATACATGCTCAGAAGGAACAAAGTATCTAGCTAAGCATTAAGCAATCAATTACCATTGTCTTGAAGAATGTGATACAGTACATAAAAGTAAACTATTAGGCTAAAACATTGGAAGAGGTCATAGCATGGTCATTGGCTCAGGACCAACCATAAAGTACCCCCTTTTCTTTAAGAATTTTATTCTTGTAATATGAACGATAGGGATGTGGTTACCATCTTCTTAAACTGCTTTCTGTTGTAAAGGGGCAAAGTGTTCACCTAAAGAAAAGACTTACTTTTGATTCCCATGTAAGTGGTGTTTGAGGGGGCTGTGTCATGCCACTTAGATTGGAGACCAGAAAACTAAGTACTGAGAACAGGTCTGCACAATTTACAGTGACAAAATAAAACAACAACAACAACACAGTAGTATGTCTATTCCAAGGTAAGAGCTAATTGATTAATATTTTCCTATTATGATTAATATTTGATTCACCCCATGAACCAAAGTGGTCATTTAGAGAAGGTGACACATCAGAGAATGATTGAACCTGGACCTGCATATTCTGTGAAATGTGAAATATTGATAAATAGTCTGAGATGCAGACACAGCTTTCAGTCTTTTAGTTTTCAGAATAGTTCAGTCCAGTTAAACAGCAATGTCAAATACCTGACTCAGTCCATAGATAGGTACAACATTAATAAGAATAAATAATAGAAAAACAAAAATTAAAGATTAAAGCAAACTACAAAGTTCATTTGGAAATTCTGAAGTGAAACCAGTGAAAATTTCTAGTTTCAGAGTTGAAGTATATTTAGATGGGGTAAGGGCAAATAGTTTTCCTCTTGTTTTCATTTTGATGTCATCAGGTATTTTATAAAACAGCAACAAACACATTTAGTATAGCCATCTTGGTGACCTCTCTGAAGTCAATGGAAGTTTTATTCTTTTAGCTCTCACGTCAGAAAAAGACCATCTAAGTTTTCAATCAATCCCAGTCTAAAAGATTAGCAGAGAAACTAGAAAGGATGGTTTGGAAAGTCAAAGCCAGATATTAGGAAAATCTGGAACCCAGTATAATTCATAAGTAAAAGAAAAAAACCTTAATATAATTTAAAAGGACCAGTGTATGATAACCATAAAAATATGCTACTCAAACATATTTTGTTCCATATACTCATACAAGTTCAACTAAATAATTATATTAAAATCAGGAACCCGGGCCTCCCCGGTGGCGCAGTGGTTGGGCGCGCTGTGGAGCTGTCGGCTGCGAGCGATGCCGGTTCGAAGCCCAGCCGGGGAGAATCCCACATGGTGCGGCAGACCTCTCCTGCCTCACCCGCTGCTCCCCTCAGCAGTGTACTTCTGATCTGCCTGTTCTGCTCCCCACTCTGTCTCTGGTGAACCCTCTCGCCGCCCCGCGCCTCTGGCCTGTACCCCAGCTTGTATACATACATAAATAAAATTCTTAAAATAAATAAATAAATAAATAAAATCAGGAACCCTCAGTTAGCCCCAGGTTAGTATCCTCAACCACAGCACTGGCCAAGAGTTCCTTGAGAGTAGATGGAGGTTAGAGCTGCAGACTTGAAGGACATATCTATTCACCATGGGGCCCAAAGTCACAGTGGGAAGAGCATAATATTCAACCTGCCAGTACCTCCCAGCAGACCATGGCTTAGCCTGGCCTTAGCAAGGCTGTGCTGTACATTCGGGTCCCTCTGCTACCCAAAAACAAGCATCCATGACCCCAGCACTGGTTGCCAGGTCCTCAGAAGCATAGGCCCAAGCTGTGACCTTGATTAATTAGCTACTCACTCAGGCAACCAGCTGCACTGGGAAGTGCATCCTACTCAGCTTGTCAGAGACTCCCAGGAAACCATGCCCCAGGCTGGGCTTCTTAGTCATGCCCTCATTGGGGACCCTCGAGGACCCCCAGGAATCTTCAGCAAACCCTGTCCTTTGGGCATCCAGAAACACTGCTTCTGGGACAGATATGCTCCCAACAATTTAGCCTCTAGACTCAGGACCCCTCTTCCCTCCCAGCCACTAGAACAAGGCCTGTGAGAACATTGGGGGAGGGTCCAGCACCACCCCACATCCTACAAGTTCCCTCAAAACTGTGCCCCACATCAAGTAAAACCCAGAACAGTGTATGTGGGAGGAAACACACACAACAAAAGCCCCAATTACAGCATAGCAAAACAAATAAATAATAAGGAGAAGGAAAATGACAAACAGCCAAGGAAGAATTCAGGGAAACAATACAACACAGAGAGAAAATCAAACTCCAGAACTCAATTGATGCAAAAGAATTCTTTTCTCTGTCAGATGAAGAATTTAAAATTGCCATACTTAAGAAAGTCAAAGAACTTGAGCAAAAGTCATAAAAACAAATCAAGGAAACATGAGGAGGTGCAGTAAAGAAAAGAATACTATGAGGGAAAAAATTGAGGAACAGAGAACAAGATTAAAACTTCAAATAAAATAGAGGGACTTCAGCATGTAAAATGATTAATGGAACAGCTAAAAAAATCAATGAAAATAGAATGATGACATGGGGGGGAAAATCAGCACTCTTGAAGATTCAGGCATGAAAAGAACAAAGAAAGAAAAGGAAAGATGTATAAAAGAGTTCAAGACAAAGAAAAATTAATGAAACTGATGAGGTGGAAGAAACAGCAATCTATAATGGAAATGAATAAGGTGGACATCAGACTTCTCTGAAGAAACACTACAGGCAAGAATAAATTTGAGTGACATACTTAAAAAACTCCAGAAGAGAAAATGCCAGCCAAGAATACTTTATCCTGGAAGCTCTCCTTACATGTACCTCTCAGACAAACATTATTTTCAGAAATTCACTGCTACTAATCCCCTACTCCAAGAAATATTACATTAAGCCTTACAATCTAAACCAACAAAGGAATGAGTATGAAGAATTGAACAAGGTATTGAATAAATCACAAAATGATGAACAAAATGACAATAACAGACTTCCATGTATTAATAGTCACCTATGCAAATAGATTAAACCCACCAATCAAAAGATACAGTAGCATGTTTCATTAGAAAACAGAATTCAAACTTCTGCTGCTCTCTGGAAACATTCCTAAATTCCAAAGCTATAGATTAAAAGTAACTTTCCAAAACGTATGGGACACAGTAAAAGTAATATTAAAACAAAAATATACAGAAACACAGGCTCACATCTAGAAAAAAGAAAGAACCCAAAGAAACAACCTAATCTCAATATTGAGAAACTAGAAAAAGAACAACAAAAAAACCCTAAAAGCCAGTAGAAGAAAGGAAATGAGAAAAATTAAAGCAGAAATAAATGAAATAGAAACAAAAAGACAATCCAAAAGATGAATGAAACAAAAAGGTGGTTCTTTGAGAAAATAGACAAATAGATATACCTCTAGCTATGCTCACAAAGAAAAAGAGGGAGAAAACTAACAAACTTGGAAAACAAACAACTGGGACTATATAAAGCTAAAAATCTTCTGTACAGCAAAAGAGACAATAACTAAAATGAAGACATTCTACTGAAGGGGAAAAATATCTGCATCCATACAACTGATAAGGGACTGATATCAAAGATCTACAAAGATCTTACACAAATCAACAAAAATGAAGCAAGTAATCCAGTCAAAAAGAGGGCAGAAGAGCTAAAAAGACTCTTCTCCAGAGAAGAAAGGCAAATAGCAAACAGGCATATGGAAAAGAAAATGCTCCCCATCACTTATTATTAGGGAAATGCAAATCAAAACAGCAATGAGATACACCTCACACCAGTGAGAATGGCCCGTATTAAAAAAACAAAAAGCAAGAAGCAACAAAAGCTGGTGAGGATGTGGAGATAAAGGAACCCTCTTACATTGCTGGTGGGAATGTAAACTGGTCCAACCTTTATGGAAATATGTATGGAGGTTCCTCAAAACACTAACGGTCAATCTGACATGTGATCCAGTGATTCCACTCCAAGGAATCTACCCAAAGATGCAAAAACACTAATTTGAAAGGAAACCTTCACTCCTATGTTTATTGCACTATTTATAATATTGCAATAATATTGCACTATTTATAATAGCCAAGATTGGAAACAACATAAATGCCCCGAAACAGATGAATGGATCAAGAAGATGTGTTATATATATGCAATGGAACACTACTCAGTGATCAAAAAAGATAAACTAATGCCATTCGGGACAACATAGGTGAAGGTGGGTGAGATTATGCTAAGTGAAATAAGTCAGAAGGAAAATGATATATATTAGATGTTTTCACTTATACATTTAATATAGAGAAACCAAGCAAGGATCATGCAGGAGAGAACTTGCAACCTGACCATAGATCTAAGGCATACACAGGGATAAGGGGAGCTAGAGGAGTCAAATCCAGGGAGAGATGAGTGCAAGTTGCTGTGGTTATGGACCATAGGTGTTATGGTGGTGGGAGAATTATGGGGACCACACTTGGGAGAAGCAAAATACTGTAAAAAAATGAACAATGATATAAGAAAATAAATAAATTTAATCTAAAAATATGGAAAACAATTAGAAAAAAGCTCATTTTAATTTATTTTTCAATGAACTTGGAATTTTTTTTATTGTAAGTACAGTAAGAACAAAATATAAGTATATATGTTTAAAAATCTTCTCACTGTTACTTTTCATAAGGGATCTCAGATTGAATATTTAATAGCCTCTCAATGCTCAGGGCCCATGCCAAAATTCACCATCAAACACTGCCTGTGATACCTTTATCTTTGTGTGGTTCCTTTCATCAATGTCCCAAAATGTCCTGAGTTCCTGGATTTGCCAGAAAATAAAAAAAAAATAAGTTTAGAACAAAAACAAAAAGACAAAACAAATTATAAATAATAGGCTAGACCATGGGCAAGAAGAGAATGGAGTAACATTTTAAAAAAACCCCAAGATGGGCCTCCCTAGTGGTGCAACAGGTTAAGCGCAGCGCTGTGGAGATGTTGGCAGCTGCGGAGTGAGTTCGATGCCCAGCCAGGGAGATTCCCACATGGTACAGCAGACCTCTCCTGCCTCGCCCCCTCCTCCTCTCAGCAGTGTATTTAGGTTGATCTGTCTGTTCTCCCCACTCTGTCTTTGGTGAACCCTCTCACCACCCCACACCTCTGGCCTGCACCCCAGCTTGTATGTATAAATAAATAAATCTTAAAAAAAGACTCCAGATGAAAAAATACCAGCCAAGGATACTTTATCCTGCAAAGCTCTCCTTTCTTTACAAGGGAAAAATATGGTCCTTTTAAGATAAACACAACCTTCAGAAATTTGCTACTACTCAACGCCCTCTCCAAGATATATTATAAGAAGCCTTAAAACCTAAACTAACAGAAGAATGAACAGGAAGAACTGAACAATGTACTGAACAGAACCACAAAACAATGAACAAAATGGCAATAATAGACTCCATCTATCAATAATACTGGTCAACAAATTTTTACAAAAGTCATATCACTGAAATAAAATTAGTCATTTCCTATCAATTTGTATGAGCTGAACACGAATATGACAGTCAAATTCTAATTTTGGCTCTAGGTTTTTTGTGTAATCTGCAATAAATTGATGTTTATATCACGAAATGCATGCCAGTAGTAATAGGCCTACGGTTAATGCCTGTAAAAAATCAAGTCATAGACTACTTCTTAGATTTCTTCACTTGTCTCTTATATAGCTGTTCACGAGCATCTCTGGGGAGTGTCCAGCAGTAGTCAGCCAGCATTGCAGTGTATCATTTTGTCTCTTGTACAGCTGTTCAGGAGCATCTCTGGGGAGAGTCCAGCAGTAGTCAGCCAGCATTGTAGTGGACCATTTTCCCCGGTATCTTTGTTCCATTGATGTGGTTTCTTGATGAAAACGTTCACCATGTTCATCACTAACCATACCACAGTTTTCAGGGAAGAAATCCAGATGGGAATGAAGGAAGTGGATCTTTAGAGACATGTTGCAGCAAGTTGCTGATACTCCATCAGCATGTCTTCTATTAGTTCCTTGTAGTTTTCTGCCCTAACATTACCAAGAAAGTTTGTAGACACTAGGCGAAAAACATTCCATGCTTGTTTTGCATCACCCTGCAGCAAGTTGTTGAACTGGTCATCTCAATGCAGACGGAATGTTTGGGTAGACTATTCTCGACTTCTTTTGCTTCATTATTCAGCCAAAAAGAGGAGGAACCAAGCAGAAGTAACAGTCTTTAATGTGGTTGCTTGGCTCTCTCCACACCATGGGGACTGCAAATGGCATTGATGCTCTTTTGCCATTTCACCACTGTGAAAGCTGTGTTGTACATGTAGCACAGCATATATGCGGGGCCCAAGGCTTATCTTGGTTCCCAACCTTGTATCTGAAGTAAAGATGATAAGCCTTCTTCACTTGAAAAGTGATACTTTTCTCTGGTTGGCAAATGTCACTTCCCCACAAATAGAGCAGAAATTGTCCACACTATTAACACACTTTCAGGGCATTACTGTTCTGTATTGTTCCTAAATGGATTAAATAATAAGTTCTATGGAACAGTAGCTTAAATTGTCTCACACAAAGTCTGAAATATTTTCAATACTCAACCTTTCTGACAAGGCTTTCTATAGTGCACTGCTGATGTCAGCTTACTTCAGCAGCCACCTGCAGTAGTATTGCATTGCATCAGAAAATGATGCAATCAACTCTGGATGATGTGTGCATGATGGTGTTATGCAATGTGATGCAATATTACATCATTCTAGGCTGATTTAGGATGTTGTTGCAGTCCTACTGGATAAATTTACATGACGAAGCATATAACATGAATTATATGAAATATCTTCAAAACGAGAGCTAATAAAAAATTTTCAGGGTTATATTCATGTTCAGCACACCAAGATACTACAGATTAGGGTCTTTTAAAGTCAGTAATGATCTCATTGTTAACCAGTGTAACCATCCTAAAAGTAAATGGACTAAACTCACCAATCAAAAGACGCAGAGTAGCATGCTGGATTACAAAACAGAATCCAAACTTCTACTGTCTCCAGGAAACATACCTAACTGTTAAAGATAAACATAGATTGAAAATTAAGGACCCGAAAACAATTCTACAGCAAGTGGCCCCTACACACCAAAAAAGGCAGGGACAGAAATATTCATCTCACACTTCAAGCTAAAAAAGGGTACAAGGGAACAAAACACCTGAAAGATATAACACTCATCAATATATACTCACCAAATGAGGGAGCAGCAAAATACATTAGATAATCACTATCATCTCTGAATTAGAGACATTAGACAAAATATATAGGTAATAGGAAACTTCAACACCCCACTCTCACCAAGGGACAGGTCAATAAGACACACAATAAGTAAAAACACAACATCCCTAAATAAAATTCTAGACCACATGCTCCTAACACATCTACAGGACACTGACACAGTCCCCCCACCCCCAGCCTTACAAAACTTAAATACACATTGGTCTCAGGTGGACACGGGTCATTCTCAGGATAAACTACATACTGGACCACAAATAATAGTCTGGAATGAGGTCATATGTGCTAATAAACTCAAAGAGTAAATCATGAACTGTTATTCTCATATATAAGGCAGACTTTCCACTAGAAAAGATAATCAGGGATAAATATTGATGCTACATGATGATCAAGGAAACAATTCATCAAGAAGATATAACTCTCACAAGTATTTGTGCTCCAAATAGAAGAGGACCTAGTTATAAAGGAACTACTAAAAGACCTAAGTCAACATAGCAACAAAAATACAATCTTTGTCAGCATCATCGACACAACTCTGAAACAAAAATGGAGATCGTCCAGATAGAATATTAACAAAGAAATAAAGTCCTTAAGTATAGATCAGATGGTTTACTAGACATTTACAGAGTTTTCCATTCTAAAAGCAATGGATATACTCTCTTCTCCAGTGCACATGGAACATTTTCAAGAATAAAGCACATAGTGGGACATAAAACAAGTCTCAGAAAGCATACAAAATTAAGAATTATATCGACCATTTTCAAAGACCACAATGACATAAATCTAGAAGCTAACAATAAAAGGAATCCTGGTATGAACCAAAATATCTGGAGACTATGAGACTAAACAAAATGCTTCTGAACAACTCTTGTGTCAATGAATAAGTAAAAGAAGAGAGAAAAAAATCTAGAGACTAATGAAAATGGATATAAGATACCAGGCATTATGGGATGTTTTAAAATTTGTACTAACTGGGAAGTTTGTGGCAATACAGACACAGTATAACTCTGAGTCAAAAAAAAAAAAAAGAAACAACTAGAAAAAGAACAAGAAAAGCAGCCATAAAACCAGTATAAGGAAAAAAATAAACTTTAGAGTGGACTATATGAAATAATAAACAAAAGGCAAGCCAAAATATCAGTAAAACCAAGACATTACCCATGTGTACTAAAAAGAAGAGAGAAAACCCAAATCATAGAATCAGCAATGAAAAAGGCAAAATTACAGCAACTACTGCAGAAGTACACAAGGATCATAGAACTTATTATAAAAGTCTCTTTGGAAGCACACTGGACAACCTAAAAGAAATAGACAAATTCTTAAACTCACAGAGCCTCCCAAGTTTGAACCAGGATGAAATAGACAGCTTACACTGTCTAATCACAAGTGTTGAAATTGAAAGAGTAATAATAAAAAGTCTCCCCAAGAGCAAAAGCCCAGGACTAGATGGTTTATGCAGTGAATTTTACCTAGCCTATAAAGAAGATCTAATACCTATCCTACTCACATACTTCAAAGAAATTGAAGAGGGAGGAAACCTCACTAATGCATTCTATGAGTCCAACAGGATGCCAAAAGCAAAGATAGCACAATAAAACAAAATTATAGACCAATATCTCTGATGAATGTACATGCAAATATCCTCAACAAAATCCTAGCAAATTGAATACAACATATCAAGAGAATCTTCCACCAAAATCAAGTAGTCTTCATCCTAGGGATACAATGCTGATTCAGCATACATCAATCAATGTCACCCATCAGATCAACAAAAAGGGAGAAAAAAAATTATGAGATTATTTCAGTAGACACTGAAAAACCATTTGACAAACCCCCAACACATAATTATGAGAAACAGTCTTCAATAAACAGGAATAGGGCCTCCCTGGTGGCACAGCGGTTGAGCGCTGTGCTGAGGAGCTGTCGGCGGCGCGTGATGCAAGTTTAATGTCCAGCCAGAGAGATTCCCACATGAGGCAGCAGACCTCTCCTGCCTTGCCCGCTGCTCCCCTCAGCAGTGTATTTCTGATCTGCCTGTTCTGCTCCCCACTCTGTCTCTGGTGAACCCTCTCGCCACCCCACACCTCTGGCCTGTACCCCAGCTTGTATGTATAAATAAATAAATCTTAAAAAAACACAGGAATAAATGGAGCCAATCCAAATATTTTAAAAAACATATATGACATACCCACAGCCAATATCATACTCAATGGAGAAAAGCTAAAAGCATTTCCACTAATATTAGGAACAGACAGTGTTCATTAGTCATATATTCAATGGAATATTACACAGTGGTGAAGAAAATCATAATTGTGGCATTTGGGACAAAATAGATGGACCTCAAGGTGATTATGTTGAATGAAATCAGTGAAAAAGTGAATCAGTGAAAACGTGACATATTTCAGGTGTTTTTACTTATTTTCAGAATATAAATACCCCCAAAACAATTCAATGCAAATAATATAAGGAACAAAAATTTGAAAGTCACAAAAAGGAGATAATGTTTACCAGAAGGATTAGGTGAAAGAGTAGAAACGATGCAGGTGGGAGGCAGATGTGGTACAGGCATTGGTTTAGTAGAAGGAATATGTATATATATTTATGACTTTTCATATTCTTAAGGAACCATTGATAGGCAATCAGTGAAGAATTTACTGAAATAGAATGACAATACCTTAGATTAAATTTCATATGATGACATTTTTCCTAAAAAAAATAAAGCTTCAATGAGATGCTACCTCACACCTGTGAGATTGGCACATATCAAAAAGATTCCCCAGCAACAAGTTTTATAGAGAAGTGGAGAAAAAAGGAAACCTTACTACACTATTGGCAGAAATGTGGACTGCTCATGGCAATCTGCACTTACCTTAAAAATTTTAAAGTGAAAGTACTATACCCAATAATTCTATAATTAGAATTAAAATTAGAATAATTCTAATTCTTAGACATATAGCCACAAAATATGAAACCATCAACAACCAAAACAAAAGCCTCATTTGTGCTATAATACTTATATGTTTGCACATGCTATAAAGGTTTAACACTTTTGACATAATAATGCTTCCCTTAAATTTCAATGTACCCAAATTGACTCATCTTGTTTAATAGAGCTCTTTCCACAAGGAAGATAATTTATATGATGTCTAAGGAGTACTTCCAAGACACCCCGGAGCTTCTTTGTTTTTTAAAATCAGACTATTATAATTTTAGAATTTTGATACCCAGGGAATTTTTATCACAGGCTTAAAACACATATGCAGATTTTTATGAAACAGTACCTAAATTACCAAGAGTGATGAATATTCTAAGAGAAAGGTATTCCTCTCATAAGACTTAGCAATGCTGACAGAATTAGTAGATTTCTCTCCGACAAATCAAGACTGATGGCAAAAGAGCAACGGCTCTTTAGGTCTTTGATCTGTTTTAGTCCTTAATCTAAGCAAGAGTTGCTCTTTTTTTTAATAGTTAATCACAGTTCAAGAATACTGTTGTTTTTTAGCAGATGAAAGAAAATTGTTTGGTCTTATGTAAGTATACAACTGATATTAAAGAATAATTTAAAATCTCTTCTAACAAGCTATTTGACTTTATTCAATATCACCACATAACTTTAGTTTAGAAGATATCTCTTAAGCCTTCTATATATTCTTTTGCTTTCCCTTTATATCAATTCATTCCAGAAACCACTTTCATCTTGATAATGAATCTCTTTTCCCTTTTTTTTTTATTAAAGTACTATTTGTTTACATCCTTGTTAGTATCTTGGAAGTATAGGCTATCCCCCTTCAGTTGTAGTTACCTAGTTCACCCGCCATGAAAAGCACCTATAATCCACTACTATAGTCCATTTTTCTCCCTTCCCACTTTACTCTTGATTCTTCCTTTCCCCTACCGCTTTGCTCTATGGATACCTTAGTTCTAAGGTCAGCTTTCAAGGGTTACCTTTGAATTTTGACTAAATCTAACCCTTTGTTTTGTTTATCTGCATTCCACGTGTGTCACCATCTGGTATTTGTCTTTCTCCTTACGTTTTAATTCACTTAGCTTAATTCTTTCTAGCTCCATCCATGTTGCTGCAAATGACCTGAGTTTATATTTTTTGATTACTGAGTAGTATTCCATTGTGTATATATATACCTTATCTTCTTGATCATTCATCTGTTTTGGAGCACTTAGTTTGTCTCCAACACTTGGTTATTGTGAATAATGTTGCAATTAACATGGGAATGCAAGTTTCGTTTCAAATTACTGTTTTGTGTTCTTTAGATACATATCTAGGAGCAGAATTACTGGGTCATAGGATCCAATTTTAGTCTTTTGAGAAACCACCAAATTGATTCCATAGGGGTGAGACCAGACTATATTCCCACCAACAGTTTAAAGATGGCTCCATTTTGTCCTTTTTCATGACAGAACTTGTTTCTAGACTTTTTTATATGGACCATTTTTACAGGTGTGGTTTTGATTTGCATTTCCCTGATAACGTGATAATGAACAATTTTTTAATGTGCCTGTTGGACACCTGTATATATTCTTTGGAGAAGTTCTTAGTAGCACTTATGCCTCTTTTTTGGTTATTTTTTTCTTTTTGTTGAATGCTATGAATTATTTATAGATCTTTGATATCAGCCTCTTGTCAGATGTATGCTATGTTAATATTTTTTTACCATTCATTTGGGTGTCTTTTTGTCTTTGTTATGGTTTCTCTTGGTGAGGAGAAACTTTTTAGTTTGATGTAGTCCTAATTGTTTATGCTCTCTTTTCTATTCCTTACCAATGTTGGCAATTCCTCAGATATCACTGATGCTAAGGTAGTATTTTGATATTGATTCTTTCAATTTTGAGCACCGTGTATTTTTTTTATTTCTTTGTGTCTTCTCTTTCTTTTAACAACGTCATATCATTTTATTTGTATAGGTCCTTCACTTCCTTTGTTAAAGTTACTACTAGGTTTTTAAAATTTTTGGCATGATTGCCATTGTGATCATTTTCTTAATTTTTTTTCCTTTTTGAGCTGATTTTATAATTTGCCACTTTGCTAACCTGGTTTATTGTTTCAATTAGATTTTCACCGAAGTCTTTAGGGTTCTTGATGTATATTTTCATATCATCTGCAAATAATGATACTTTTACTTCTTTCCTAATTTGGATTTCTTTTATATCCCTCTCTTGCATAATTGCTCTAGCTATTCCAATACTATGTTGAATAGTAGTGGTGAGATTGGACATCCTTGTCTTGTACCAGATATTGAAGTTTTTCAACATTGAGAATGATATTAGCTGTAGGGTTGTCACATGTAGCTTTTATTATGTAATATTTGTTCCATTTGTCCCCACTTTTTGGGGATTTTCATTATAAATGAGTGCTGAATCTTATCAGATGCTTTCTTGCATCTATTGATATGATACCTGTTTTGAATATTATTTTTCCTTGATGTGATGAATCATGTTGATTGAACTTTGAATGTTGAACCATCCTTGTATCCGTGGTCTGAATCCCACTTGGACATGGTGTATGATCTTTTTAATGCATTGTTGGATTCAATTTGCTAAGATTTTATTGAGGATTTTTTTAATCTGTGTTCATTAGGGAATTGGTTTGTAATTATCTTTTTGTGTGTTGTCTCTGGTTTTGATATTAGAGCAATGTTGACCTCATAAAATGTGTTTGGAAGCATTCCTTATTACTCATTTTTTAAGTGTTTGAGCAGGATAGGTATTATTTCATCTTTGAAAGTTTGATAGAAGTTACTTGTGAAGCCTTCTGGTCCCAGACTGTTGCCTTTTGGGAGATTTTTGATTACTGATTCAATTTCCTTGATTGTGGTTGGTCTGTTAATATTTTCTGCTTCTTCCCTAATTATTCTGAGATGATTATATAATTCTAAGAATTTGTGCACATCTGCTAGGTGATTGACCTTCTTAGTATGTACATTTTGAAAGTAGTCTTTTGTCACCTTGTGGGGCAGCAGTGTGGGAAGTGGCACGGGATGGAGAAAGAAAGACTCAAGAGTCCAAGTAGTGAAAGAGAAAGGGTCACCTAGAGAGACCACCCCTCTGGAGATGCAGCCTCAAGGCTCACATCTCTGGAGAAATGGCCACTCTTCTGGCCCAGTCTCACACTTTCATTAGAAGGGCTTAGATTCCAGGAAGGTGGGCAGTAGGGAGGAAGATGCCTGGTGGGGATGTGTATTGGGGTGTATCATAGTCTCCCACAAGCTAGGGGGCAGGGAATCTGGGCAGTTGCCCTGGGGGGTGCCAAAGCTGTTACTGCGCAAAGCATCTTACCTCTAACTCTATTTACACTTACTTAACTTCCTATTGAAGTAGTTAGCTGGTTATGTTAATCTGGCCATAATGTCTGCCTGCTGTTTTCAGCAGATATCCTCAAACTGAGAGACTTTTGTCCCGGAAGAGGGCGTCTGCCTGACTCTTCATTTTAGATTCATCCAGGACTTGGCGCCAAACTATATCCCAGGTACAAATGCTGGGGGCTGGGGATCTCACAGTCTTTTATCATCCTCTTAACTTCTGCGGTGTCGCCATTTTGTTACAGGGCACTCCAATATAAAATGGGGTGCCTGTCTGTGGGTTCTCACCTGTGTGCTTAAAAGGGACTTACAAGACTCAGTTGCAGACACACACAATAAAATTAATAAAGGGTTTATTTACAAAAAGGGAAGGGGAAAAAAAGAATAAATTGGTGAATAATTCTACCAGTTTCGCTGAGCTGGAATCTCAATGGCGCACTGAAAACCCCGCCAACAACCCAGCCCACATGTATGGTTATATATCTGAGCATGGCTGCTCAACTCCACCCTCAGTTCCCAGTATCCTCTCTTTGGTGATGATGGCATCATGGGATTGTAGTCGTTGGATCTCTCTGGTCTGATGTGGGGTCTGTAAAAACCTATCTGCATTTTGTCCAGGATGTCCCTTCTCCCCCAAACAACTTCTCTTTTGATTTTGATTGTACTTATTTGAGTTTATTCCCTATTTTCTTTGGAGCCTTGCTGGAGGCTTGTCCATTTATTTACTTTTCAAGAACATGGTCTTGAATTCACTCTTTTAGACTATCTTTTTTATTTCTATCTAATTTATTTGTGCTCTAATTTTTATCATTTCTCTTCTGCTGCTGTATCTCTCATTTGTTCTTTTTCTAGTTCTTCAAGATGAATGAATGATAAGGTTATTTATTTATGATCTTTCTTGTTTCTTGATGTGGACTTCTATTGCTATATATTTTCCACTCAGAAGTGCTTTTGCTGTGTCTTGTAATTTCTGGAAGGTTGTTTTCTCATTTTCATTTATCTTGAGTTATAAAATTTCTTCTTTGAGTTCCCCGTTAATCCACTTGTCTTTAAATAGTGTTGTTCAATTTCCATGTATTAAGTGATTTCCTTGTTTTTTTGTAGCTGATTTTTAGTTTGATACCTTGATGATCAGAAATGATGCTTGTTATGATTTCAATCTTCATGAATTTGTTGAGGCTTATCTTGCAACCCAATATGTCATCAATCCTGTGGACAATCTCATGTGCTCTAGTGAAAAATATGTGTTCTGTTTTTTTGAGGTGCATTGTCCTATAGATTTATGTTAGATATATATTTTTCTAATTGAGTAAACAAATATATTAGAATGTGATCTCTTCAGAATATATTCCCACTTGGGAAACGACTCACAAGTGTGGTACCTGCCTGAGTAAAAAGGCAATTTGAGCAACATACCTAGTTCCTTTAATCTGAATACCTTAGTGTGGCTCTCCATTCCCCTTCTGTGAGAGGAAAGGGTAAACTGTCTCACCTGGATAACCTGAAACAACTACCTAAGAAATTCAAGGACCTTCAACAATGAGTCAGGATGTCTGAGATCCAGGCTGACATCACCATGGCTGAAGTTGTAGGGTGCTCATTAGGCTCAAAGGATCCACTGGGATGTACAATTTTTGTCCTCTCACTATAGACTACTTTCTATATGGTCACCAAACTTAACTAGAAATAAAGTCTCAGTGATAGAAAAGAAGTGAGGATTCGAAACTAGGAAGCAGTCTGACAGATTTTAGTTCATGAAAACTTTTCCTTACTGGCCATGTGGTATTACAGAGGAAGATAATTTTCTTCCTTTTCACAGGCTCATGACCACTATTGTCTCAGTTCTTCAGGATGCATTCTTGGGGACTCTTGCTTAGTATGGGCTTACCCAGTCTACTAAAAAGATGAAATTAAATTGAAAAATGAAAGTACACTATCCTGAATGAGATAAGAGTAAGCAAAAACAGATCAGTCACTCCAGAAGACATGAGTCCTCCCGTCATTAACACTTACTTTTCAGTTACTTCAGTTACTTTTCAGTTACTTACCCACCCAATCATTTGTGCAGTTTCCAGCTGGCATTTACTTAATTTCTTTGAGGAAATCAAAAGATGTGGTTGTGGCTGGGGACATTTGATCAGAAGAAGAAGAGATGTGATGCTAGTCACTCAAGAAAATAGCTGAGACAACTGTTATAACTGGCTGTTCCTCCATTCCCAAGGGACAATCCCCAAACATTGCACAAAAGCCCCCCAAATTTATTACTAACCTATCCATGTCATATTGCTTGCTGCTCAAAAAGCCAGATCTGAACCACAAGATTGTTTCCACAAGGAAGTGTATGTAACAGAATCATCGCCATAAAAAAGGGATATTCCATGTTCCCTGCCCCATCCAATGAGGGCTGGAGCTGAGCAGCAAGAGGAACTTGAGACACAGAAGAGACACTTGTAGAATAAGGGTCTGCTTGCTTCTCAGACTTGGACTTGTACCAGAGACTTGGGGAACTTGAAGGAGACATATAGGTGAGACATGTAGAGATACTTGGAAGAGACATGTGAGGAGGCTGATAATGGCAGCCTTATTTTGATTTGTACTTTTATTTTTCTCCTTTCGTTACATACTTGCCCCATTTCTGTTTCCTACCAGACGTTGCCTTAGACCTGTGACCTTGGCAGCCCCACTCTCAGATTATTCTGTTTGGTTGGGTAGTTACCCCCAAGGGGAAGGGTAAATTTGGGGGTCATTGCAAAACTGTATCCCTTTCTCTTCTTGCCTCTCTAGGACAATAATTCAATTAAAGATCTTGCACACTAAGAGTAGTGTTTGTTTTTATGTGGCTTGTGGCAGAATTCCTTCAGAGCATGCAAGGGAGATCCCAGAGAGCTGTTTGGTCTTCCCACTAAGTTTTTAATTACCAGATTGTACTGCATATGGAGAATGGCAGAATTACTACTCTAAAAAAATCTGTCTCCCTGAATAGTGAGTGAAAGAAGGTTATAGAGGAAAAGAAGGAATTCAAGTTTGGGGGGCATGGTGAAATCTTCTTCATTTTCAGGTCCAGGAAGTCACTGGGCAGTCTAGAGGTAGTCATCTACAGGAGTCTTGATGACCTTTCTGGAATAGTTGCTCTCATCTGTTATGAGTTTGAAATGATCAGTGGCTGTTTATCAGACTCTGATACTCTCAGCATTCTGAGAAAGAACAATATAGCTTGTTAAGCAGCAACAATCCATTACCATGGCCCTGTACAGTGCATTAAACTAAACTAGTATGTTAAAACTAAGGGAAGGTTCATATCATGGCCTTGACTCAGGCTTGACCAGGTGCCGCTTCATCGGCCCAGGCTAGGGCTTGCAAAGTCTGTTTGATGCATACAACCTAAAAAATTCCTTTTTGAAAGAATTGTTTAAATTCTTTATTCTGCTTTTCCTTCTAAATTCATTTCTAGTCTATAAAATCATACTACAATGACTAAAGGCAGATTCAAATTCTCTGCTTTCCATTCGGCACCCTCCCCACCATAAATACAGATTTTTTATTTCTTTTGCTAGTCTCGCTGGTGTCAATTTAATTATTTCTATTCCAAGGAAGGATTGAGACTGAGTAGCTTTTTTTCCCAACACTGATTTGGGAGAGAAGAGGAGACACTGAAACTTAATCCAAAAAGTTCAAAGCAGATTCCAAGTTCCCTGGCCCACTTAAAGAAGGGTGAGCAGTGAGTGGGAAGCTTGAAAGAACTGAGAGAAGATTTGAAGAAGGCATATGGAGCAGAGACAAGTGAAGAAGAAGGTGTACTTGCTTCTCAGTCTTGGACTTGGGGGATATGGAAGGAGACGCTTGAAAGAGATGTGGGTGAGAGATCCATAGGGAGGTTGACATAATAGATTTTAACTAGTACTTTGGTTTTGATCTTTTCCTTCCAGACTTGCCTGGCCCTTTCTGCCCTTTCATATGGTTCCCCACTTGAAGGTGTTTTAGACTTGTAGCATGCTTTCAAGCCTCAATGGCCCTGCTTTGGGCCAACCCTGTTTGGCTGGACATTCACCTCTGAGGGGATGGGTAACATTAGGTGTTTTATTGGAAATTAGTATCCTTTTTTAATTTCTCTCTATTGCACACTAAATCTGTTACAGGGCAGGGCGAGTGGCATCCCAATTATTGGGTGAGAAAGGACGTTCTGAACAAACTCCACAGTTAGACATGTTTTTACAGACCCCACCCCCACCTCAGACCAAAGAGATCGAAGACACTAAGGGCTACAAATCCCATAATGTCATCATCACTGAAGGGAGGATTGCTGGGAACTGAAGGCGGAGTTAAGCAGCCAGGTTTGGTATATAACCAGACATGTCGGCTTTGGGGACCTCTTGGCTGTTTGCCGGGTTTCAATGTGTGGTTGGGATTCCAGCTCAGTGGAACTGGTAGGACACACTCACCAATTTATTCTCTTTCTTTTTCCCTTCCTTTTGTAAATAAACCCTTTATTAATTTTCTATTGTGTGCCTGCAGTTGAGTCTTATTATAAGTCCCTTTTAAGTGCATAGGTGAGGACCCACAGTCAGGCAGCCCATTTTATATTGGGGCTGCCCTATAACACAAGGACCCCCAAACCTGCCCATTCTAAATAGGTTCTGCCATCGGTCTCATCAAGAAAAAACATATTCTAGTGTATAAGATCTTTAATGGAAAGGAACTTTAACACAATTAGTGTGCAATAAAGAGATGAGAAGGGAATGAAAGAAAATAGTTTTCACACGAAACACTCTTCAAGTTAGACATCCCCTTGTGGGTAAATATGCAATCAAACAGGGTTGGCCCATAGCAAATGCAACTGAGGCCTGAAAGCCTATGACAAGTCTAAGGCACCTCCTAGTGGGGGCCTATAGGAAAAGGACAGAAAAGGTCTGACAAGCCTGGAAGGGAAAGAGCCAAATCAAAATCAAGATAAAAGTTGCCATTGTTAACCTCCCCACAGGCCTCTCATGCATGGCTGTTTCAAGTGTTTCCATGTCCCCCAAGATCCTTGTATGAGTTTAAGGCCAAGATGTAATTGCATCTTTTTCACATCTCTCTAATCCATGTGCCTGTTGAGTCTCCTTGCTTCCCATCTTTTTTCCTTCCCTCCCCCAGTCTTCTCTCCAGCTTTCTTCCTCCCTGCTCATCTCCACCCTTCCTTGGGCAAGGAACTGGAACCTCCCCTTTTCCAGGGGAAAACCCTGTTACAATTCTATTAAAGTTCTTTTCTATTGAAGGCCTTATGCACAGAGTGTTTGCCTTTATGTGGCAGATAGCTGAACCTATTTAGAGTGTGCAAGGTTTGGGCATCCTGGGTTGCTCCAAGTTCTGCCTGATAACATATTTGGCAACCACAAAGGGACTTAAACCATCTATGCTTAGTCAACCCTATAGGAAAAGTTGGCTTCCCAATGGTACTGACTACTGTAACCACAAATGTGGTTCTTTTTTCTAGTGTGTGTGTGTGTGTTTCAGATATGTGTAGATTTGTTTCTGACCCTAAGTTAAGAAAAACTGGCTTGGCTTTTGTGGAAACTTTCTGTGTATATGTACAATGTATTCCTGGTCACTAGTTCAGAGGTTTAATTTTGTGGAAATTGTTATCTGTAGTGGTAAATAGTTTTACCCAAAGCATTAACAATAGGTTGAATCCATGTGGCCATGGCCTTCTTCTAAGGACTGTGTTTCCAAGATAGCTGGAACTCAAAAGTTTTTGTTCTTTCTTTATGTTCTCTCACCAAGATTTTACTACATGTTTGTGCCATCCTTATGGTAGTGTAAATCCAGTCCTGTGACTTTGGGCTTTTGCTTGTGACTATTCCCTGACCTCTGCCTTAGAGATTTTTGCAAGCCAACAGATTCAGTGATTGTTTCAAATAACAAATTTATGCCCGGGAGCTAAGGTGGAAGAAGCCTTATGATTAAGAGGTAAGTTGTAATTTCTGGTGGCCTCAATGGATATTTTTGGAGTCATTTTAGTTATTCAATTTATAGGTCAGAAAATTAGAAAAAAAATTATGTTTATTAAGTTTGAAGGGACTTGTTGCTGGGAATTTTTGTCTATACCACTTGTTTTGGGCATATTTGCCATTTGTATTTTTAGATTTGTTTGATTGCTGGTGGATGACAATATTCTAAGACTGTGCTCCTTACTGAGGAAGGTCTGTTTTAGAAAGCACTCTGTTTGTTTGAAGATTAAAGCCCTCTGGAGACACAGAAATGCAGTCTAGAATCTCCAAGTTAATTAGCACATACTTGTGATATGTTTCGCTTGTGGTGGTGCCAGGTTTTGATACCTGTGTTGTCATCCCTCCCTATTTTAGGGGACTTGAATTGTACTTTGATTTTTATTTCGTTCTTTCAGCTACTGTTCCAGGAACCCCTGTGATTTCATGCTTGGGGGCTAACAGAAGCAAGGACATGGCTTTTTTTTTCCTTTTTAGTAAATGTTTATTTCTTACATCATTGTAGTCCCCATAGTTCTCCTGCCTTCTGATCACCTTTGAACAATCACCGTATTTCCTTGTGTTCATCCCTCCATAGTTTTGCCTCTCTCTTGATGCCTCTTTTTTTATGTATCAGTTCTATGATCAGTTTGCTAGTTTTGCATTTTTATTGTCTTTTCACTTGGTTTATCTATATTTCACATATAAGTGAGACCATCTATTTATCTTTTTGCTTCTGACTTATTTTGGCTAACGTAATCTTTTCTTGCTCCATCCACTTTTCACAAATGGTATGAGTCTTTCTTTTTTGGTTGCTGAGTAATATTTCATTGTATAATTATGCCAAAACTTTTTGATCCATTTATCTGTTTTAGGGCAATTGGGTTGTTTCCATATCTCAGCTATAAACGTAAGTGCTGCAATAAACGTAAGTGTGCAGGCTTTCTTTCAAATTAGAGTTTTTGTGTCCTTTGAGTTGATTCCTAGCAGTGGAATTACTGGATCACATGTGAGATCCACTTTTAGTGTTTTGGGGAATCTCCATACAGCTTTCCATAGTAGCTGGACCAGTTTACATTCCTGCCAGCAGTGTAAGAGGGTTCCTTTATCTCCATATCCTCTTCAGCATTTGTTGTTTCCATTTTTTCTTGATGTGGGACATTCTTACTGGAGGGATATGGCATCTCATTGTGGTTTTGAATTGTATTTCCTTACTGACTAGTGATGTTGATGTTTGTTGGCTATTTATCTTTCTTCTTTGGAGAAGTGTCTTTTTAGTTCTTTTGCCCATTTTTTGACTGGGCTGTTTGCTTTGTTTTTATTGTGTTGTGTAAGATCTTTGTAGATCTTTAATATCAGCCCTTTATCTGTCACATGGTGTGCAAATATTTTCTTCCATGCAGATGTCTCTTTGTTTTGATTATTGTCTCTTTTTTTGTACAGAAACTTTTAGTTTGATGTAGTCCCAACTGTTTATCTTCTCCTTTGTTTTCCTTGCTTCTGGAGAAGAATTCTCAAAGATGTTCCTGAGATTTATGTCATGGGATGTTTTGCCTATGTTTTTTTCTATCCACTTTATGGTGTCTGGTCTTATATTCAAGACTTTTATCTGTTTTGATTTGGTTTTGTATATGGTATGAGAGAATGGCCTAGTTTCATTTTTCTGCATGTTTCTGTTTAGTTTTCCTAATACCGTTTATTGAAAACTCTTTCCTTGTTTCAGTGTATGTTCTTTGTTCCATTGTTGGAGATTAGTTGACCATATATATGTGGCTTTGTTTCTGGGCTTTCAACTCATTTCCATTGGTCTGCATATCTATTTTTGTTTGAGTATGGTGCTGTTTTTAATATAATGACTTTGTATTGTTAGTAGTCTTTGAGTGAAATCCCTCCATTCTCCCCCCTTTCCGTAAAGAGAGCTTTTGCTATTCGGGGGTTTTTGTGGTTCTGTAACTGGGCTGAGTCCAAAGTCTGGTAAAGGTGGTGCTCCCTGGAGGGGGTTGCTGATGAGAATGGATAGCCTCAGGGAAAAATGCTAAAAGGTTTTGCAGTTT
The DNA here is from genome assembly GCA_004024925.1 of Scalopus aquaticus. Taxonomy (NCBI): domain Eukaryota; kingdom Metazoa; phylum Chordata; class Mammalia; order Eulipotyphla; family Talpidae; genus Scalopus; species Scalopus aquaticus. The sequence goes on from PVIJ01012418.1 coordinate 43,936, forward strand.
GGGGTGGAGACTCTGATAATAAATAAAAGGGACTGAAGGAGAAGGAGATTCAGTCTCCATGATGTAGGGATAGAAGAATCAGTCACCATGATGTAGAAAAGAGGAAGCAGGCGCCAGGATGTAGAGTTTTGGATTGAGTGATTTTGGAATCTTTTATTGACTTTGGGGCTAGTGACTCTGGAGGCTTTGTAAGTAGGCAAGCAGTGGAAACTGCTCCTAGTTTTGTTTTTACTCTAGCCGAAGGAAGTAGGCAGAGGCCTGAAGCGGGTGCCTTTCTAAATGTGTGAGTTCAGTCTATTGGGTCATCTGGCCGCTGTAATTGCTGTTTGCAGTGTTGTTGGCCTGGTGTTGTGCTGGAGCACCATGGAAGCTCTGGGAGCATCTCCAGTTGTGTTTTGTGTCATCCTTGTGAGTTGGAGCCTGGCCTACAGTCTGATTGTTGCATGTCTGCAGAAGCAGGAAGACACCATTTTGGAAACTTGGCCTATTGTTTGGAAGAGGAGCTCCATATCAGCAGTGGCAGGAAGATGCCACCTTTGTTGTTACTTCTTTGGGACTTAAAAGGACTGGAAATTGTTTTAAGTAAGGTAAACGGCCATATTATGACCTCAATAACTATGTTTTTCCCTGTTTGTTAAATAAATCCCATTGTTATTGTTTCCTAAGCCTGAGTAGTCTTGTAATTGTGTGAGCAGGTAAAGAACCAAGATAGTGATGGGTAAGCAGTTTGGGCACTGACTTTGGGCCGTTTTGAAGCCCCTTTTGCCCTGTATCAGTTCCATATGAATTTCAACTATATTTGGTCTATTTATTTGAAGAATGTCACTGAGATTTTTATCGGAATTGCATTGAATCTGTAAACTGCTTTAGTTAGGATGATAATTCTTCTGATTCACAAACAGGGGATATTGTCGTGGGACATAACCAGGTGTAGGCCAGAGGTGTGAGAGTGAAAGAATTCACCAGAGATAGAGTGAAGAACAGAAGAGAATGATTTATTGAAATACATTGCTAGGTGAAGCAGTGGGCTGCTCTCAGTGAGGGTCGAAGGCTCTATTTATATTCATGAATTAGTTAGTGTTGCTATTCTCACGTGACTCCCAACTGATGACCCGGATTTGCATAATGGACCAAGAAACACTTTTCTTGTAACATAGCACAAATGCCTCCTTGGGCAGCAGTGAGAATGTCAAGGTCTCTGTGGTTTTGTAAAACTACACTTGCTAATGAATTGAGTTGGTTCTGCATGACACCAAGGGAGGCAGCAATTTGCTCATTTAACTGGCCCAGAGTGGCCAAGAGGTCAGCAAACACTTCGTGAGCTGTGTAAGTGCTATACCCTCCAGAGATAACCCCTGCTGTAACTGTGGTAGCCCCTAGTATGGCAAGCCAATGATGATGCGTGCTTTTTGGACTCTTTGAGTTCTGTGCAGCATAGTGGTAATGGGGAGATCTCAGTTTAGGGAGAACATGGGCAAGGGTGCAGGTGCCATTTCAATTGTTTGGGAGACAGGTATAACCGTGTGTGCCACAAACACAGAGAATGCCCAAGGAGAAAGGGAGACACGCAATACAATCATTATATATGGCTGCTATTCCTAGGTTTTTGTGTGCATAACTGGATTGAAATGTGATGGCCCATGAAGCCATAGAAGTAGGGTTGAAACATGGCATTATATTGTGGGAAATGTTGGAGGAGCTGGATTCCCAAAAGGCTGTACTTTGGTCCGGATAAATAAAGAACTTTCCTTGAGTAGTATTGGATATTAGGATACAATTTGTAGAGATCTAATTCATGTCAGTTAAAATTGAAAACTGATTGTAGGTTGGGGTAGTGTGGCGGACAGAGCAGAATTTCCCTAAGAATAGCATTGAGGCTCTTTTAAAATGTAAGGGTTTAGTAAGGTGCTCTTTGCCCTTTGATGAGTCTCCCTCAGTGAAAGTTGAGTAGTTGGATACATGTAAAGTAAGGTTATGATTCTGGGGGATTACTGAACCTAGCCCACCAGGGGTTTGTGTTGCGAGCAAGTAGCAAACGTCAGTTGAGTGCTAGCTCTCAAAGAGAATTTTATTTTAGGCTCATCATTCAAAGTAATATCACACAAGGGAAGCCAAACCCAAAGTGGTGTCTCAGAAGATTCAAGTTAGAGCTGATCCATAGTGGGTCTGAGAGTTTTAGATGTACCTCGGGATAGACAGGTCCCCTAATGGATGTGGCGTTCTGTCTCCTAAGTAGGAACAGTACCCACTGTTTTGTGCAGTGTAATGCATGAACCCCGAGAGGTTGGGCCCATTCTAAAAGGGCCACTGGGATTCTAAAGGCTAGTGTCCACCATGCCTGGGAACATATCCAGCAGGAAGTTGTCAAGTTTGTCTCGATGACCACTCTTTGGAGTGTGCCAAGTTCAAACTGAAAGTTGGTAGTGTAAGGGTTGTAGTTTAGCACTGTTAGACATAGAAGTAGAGGAGAGGATTTGCATGGGGCAACATGGCAGAGGAGTATCAGTTAACACTTTGTGTGCCGGTGTCCTTTAAATTTACCAACCCTTGGGGCCGGCCATTTTCTGTGCCACTGCATGAATGGTATAAGCATTCAATAAAACACACACACCTCCTGAATTACTGGATATATTTTAATGAAAGTTTAAATGCATAGAGATTATATACCAGAGTAATCAATTAGAGTGTGGTATTGTTCAAAACATGTCCCTCTATGGAGTGGAACACAACGAAATCCACAAATAAAGCGGGTTTCACTTCTCTTTTTCTTGGCTGCACATACTCTACATGGTCTCTGAGGAATTTTCTTGCTCCCAGCACTAACTATTTTCTCTACTTTATGCTTTTTCATGTCCATTGAAAGTCTTCCTGGTGGGTCCATCTTAGGTGCACACCTTGTAGGAGAAATGTGAACGTTTTTCTCTCGTGTGTCTGAGATGGGCTCTTCTGGGCTCGTGTCTGGCAATGAGATGGGCTCGTGTGTCTGAGATGGGCTCACCCAGTTTCTGGCTACTTCATGCAGGAATTTTTTATACATAATTTGTTTTCCATTGAACTCTACATATACCCTAAAAGAATTGAATAGGGCACAGTGCAACAAATAGAGTACTGTCTGTTAGGCTCAACCCGCCCCTCCCCAACAATAAGGGTGCTGTGAAGAATCTCGGTGGAGATGTGTGACCTTGGAAAGAAACTCACGTCCCCACTACCCAGATGGGCCGCCGCAGCCCGAATGCACCTGCAAGGCCATCAGCTTCAAATGGAGTTGCCCCCCACCCTTGGAATTCTTTCACCCCCTATAAAAACCCGACCCCTAGTTGCGGGGTGTGACTCCACAGACCCCCGCCTGGGATCTGTGAACCTTGCCTGGGAGTTGCTAATAAAGGCCTCTTTATCTTACATTCCCCTCTGCTTCGTTGCCTCTTCTGTTGCTTGACCTTACATACAGTGCTGAAACCCAGGAGGTGTGGTCTGGACCCATCTTCCTGGGGTCCGACCCCCTCCGGACCCCTCTCTCTCTCCCTCGCTCTCTCTCTCTCTCTCTTTCTGTGGTCCACAGACCCACAACTACTTTTGGCAATTCTGTTGTCTAGCGGCTTCCTTCTCCTCCTCTTCCTCCTTCTGTGTTACCAAGAGCGAGACTAAGGGCCTGCGGCTGACTACAGGCTGAATTTTGGAGCCTCTGCCTCCAACCACTCTTCCGTCGCCTTCCTGGATCTGGTGTGGGTGAGTCCCCCTCATTTCTGTCTCCATATAGGTCACTGAATGGTCTTTTGGCTGGTCCGGCGCCTTTCTGTCTGGCTCAGTCGCTCTTTCAATAGTCCTCCCTGAGGCAGTCCTCCCTGAGGCGTTTCTCTCGCTGGGTAAATCTCGGGCCCCCTTTGACTGCTGCCATTTTTCTTCTTGCACCGAGACCTGGAGAGATGTCTCCTGTTCTCGCGTTTGTGGTTTAAAGGCCTCCCTGAGGCGTATCTGGGTGGAAGAACAAAGGTGGAGACGCTGGCTCTTTTCTCTCCCACTCATGGAAGACCCGGACCATTTAAGAGATCCATAAAGCGACCATTTATTTAAAAGTTCCGCAATGGGGGACCAGAACTCAAAAATTGATGGGGCTTTTTGTTCCTTATGTTCAGGCCTTCCTTTTGTTGCACTCCCGCCCTTCCCTCTTCCAGACCTGCCACACCTATCAGGTCCTTCTGGCTAGAAAACCAGCCCCTCCGTCTGTCTCTTCCCCCAAGACTCAAATGTTCTAAACAAGAAGCACCTAGTCCTTCTTTAAATAATGCCTGGTCCCAGTACAAAAATCTGGCCCATAAATGATACCCTCAGTTGTAACACCCTTCTCCATCTAAATTTCTTTTGCCATAGCCAAGGAAAAGGGTAAAATGCTGGGGACTAAAGTGAGGGACCCACTACAGCTGGCTGGTGGGGGAACTGCCTCTGGTCTAGCAAGCAGCTGCCTGGATTTTTTCTCCAGTGTTGAGATCATTGGTATGTCTCTGCTGCCTTCCAGCTGTGGGAAAACTGGACTCTTCTTCTGTCCACCTTAAAGTACTAGTCTAGTTCATTCTATGGGTAAAAATTCTATTTCCCTAATCTTCAAGTCTAAACTGTTTAAGGTAAAAACTGTTGAGTTACTTTACACTTGTTCGCAAACTATACAAGGTTCTTTATAGTTGACTAAAAACTTCTTCAACTTTCTTTACTTTGTTTAAGCTAAATTCCAAACCTCTGATTTCTAATAAGAGTCTACAAACAGGCAAACTATAAAATAAAATTTTACTCTACCTCTTTTGTTTTCCCCATACATGACATGTAAAAAAAAAAGTGTTGTTTGTCTTAATAATGTGCTTAACCTCAGTCTACAGGGCCGGTTCATTGCCTCATAGCTCAGACACCACTTGTCCATTCCTTTCTTGGAATCCCTACTTGTCCCTCCTTCTATCACTCATTTCTTGGTACTAGACCTTTAAATGTCTTTTTTACCATTTCCCCCCCACCTCTTCAAAGCCCTCCAGGATAATCTCCTACCCACAACAAAACCAATCTCCTTTCTGTTCTTGGCCTCTTCAGCCGCCTGCCCGCCCCGGCCAATCCCTAACTCCTCTCTCATAGCCAAACTACTCTAATCTTCACAAACCCCTGGCCTCCTCCAAAAAACGCTCAACCACCCACTCACTCACCTCAAATGGCCACCCCTTCTCTAACTTGTCCCAACCCCCATCAACCCTTCTGTTTCTCTTTAATTACCTAAAGTTATGTTGACTGCTAAAATAAATAAATAAATAACTTGTTACCTAATTGCTCAGGGCTCTGACTTTGCAAAAAATCTCTGGGCCTGCCAGCTTATTCCCTAACTAAATTCTGCCATCAGAGTCTAAATAATCATGTCTAACAAAAGAAATATATTCAGAATGGATATTTTATTTTATTTTTTTTAAGTTTTTTTTAATAAATATATATTTTTATTGTTATTTATGTCTTTTACATTTTGTATTCCCCTTGGGTAGCCCACCACCAATTCACCCATGACCCATCTTCATGGTCCCTTGTGTTCTTTTCTATTCCATTTTGTGCCCTTTTCCTTCCCTCCCTCCCCCCCCCCACTGATTGTCTCTCTCCCACCCAGCCTCCCTATAGTCCTGTTATAAGTGAAACCATTTGATATTTTTCTCTTTCTTTCTGGCTTATTTCACTGAGTATGATCCCCTCTAATTCCATCCATGTCGCTGCAAATTGCATGTGTTTATCTTCTTTCCATGCTGAATAGTATTCCATTGTGTATATG
>PVIJ01012419.1:0-15780 GCA_004024925.1 Scalopus aquaticus
TCTTTTATCCATTTTGAGTTGACTTTTGTGCAGGGTGTGAGGTAGTAGTCTAGCTTCATTTTTTTGCATGTGGCTGTCCAGTTTTCCCAGCACCATTTATTGAATAGACTGTCCTTGTTCCACTGCATTTTCTTTGCTCCTTTGTCAAAGATTAGTTGTTCATAGATATGTGGCTTTAATTCTGGGTATTCTATTCGTTCCATTGGTCTTTCTGTCTGTTTTTGTCTCAGTACCATGCTGTTTTAATTATTATGGCTCTGTAGTATAGTTTGAAATCAGGGGGTGAAATTCCTCCATTTTCTTTCCTTTTAGTTAGGAGGGCTTTAGCTATGCGAGGTTTTTTGTGGTTCCATATGAATTTCATCAGTAGTTGATCTATTTCTTTGAAGAATGTCATTGAGATTTTTATTGGAATAGCATTGAATCTGTAAATTGCTTTTGGTAGGATTGCCATTTTGATAATGTTAATCCTTCCAATCCACGAGCAGGGGATGCCTTTCCATCTTCTTGTGTCTTCTATTTCTTTCAACAGAGCTTTGTAGTTTTCTTTGTATAAGTCCTTTATGTCTTTTGTTAGATTTATTCCCAGATATTTGATTTTTTTGGTTTCGGTTTTGAAGGGGATGGATTTCTTAATTTCTTCTTCTTCAGATTGGGTGTTTGCCTAGAGGAATGCTGCTGACTTTTGTGCATTGACTTTGTATCCTGCTACTTTACTGAACTGCTCTATTATTTTGAGTAGTTTTTTTATGGAGTTTTTAGGGTTTTGTATATATATTATCATATCGTCTGCAAATAGAGACAGTTTAATTTCTTCCTTTCCTATTTGGATCCCTTGAATGTCTTTCTCTTGTCTAATTGCTCTGGTTAGGACTTCCAGTATTATATTGAAAAGTAATGGTGAGAGTGGACATCCTTGCCTTGTGCCTGATCTTAGGGGAAAGGCCTTCAGCCTCTCACCGTTGAGTATAATATTGGCCGACGATTTGTCGTATATGGCTTTTACTATGTTAAGGTATGTTCCTTCTATCCCAAGAATTTCAAGGGCTTTTATCACAAATGGGTGTTGTACTTTGTCAAATGCTTTCTCATCATCTCTTGATATGATCATATGGTCTTTATTTTTCTTTTTGTTGATGTGTTGGATTACATTGATTGATTTTCGGATGTTGAACCATCCTTGTGGCCCTGGGATAAATCCCATTTGGTCGTGGTGTATTATCTTGTGGATGCATTGTTGGATCCTATTGGCCAATCACAAGTAGTGAAATTGAAACAGTAATTAAAAACCTCCCCAAAAACAAAAGCCCAGGACCAGATGGTTTCACAAATATATTCTACCAAACATTCAAAAATGAAATAGTCCCTATATTACACAAACTCTTTCAAAAAATTGAGAAGGAAGGAGTACTACCAAACACATTCTATGAAGCAAATATTACTCTAATACCAAAACCAGACAAAGACAACACAAAAAAAGAAAACTACAGACCAATCTCCCTAATGAATACTGATACAAACTCCAGATTTTTAGCCTGGCATTTAAGGACATCAAAGCTTCCTCTCAAACTACTTTTCAATCCTTTTTTTTATAAATTTATTTATTTTTGCATACATGTTGGGGTGTATGCCAGAGGTGTGGGGCAGTGAGAGGGTTCACCAGAGACAGAGTGGGGAGCAGAACAGGCATATTGATGGAAAAACACTGCTGAGGGGAGCAGTGGGCAAGGCAGGAGAGGTCTGTTGCGCCATGTGGGAATCTCCCCAGCTGGGTATTGAACTTGTACCGCAGCTGCCAACAGCTCCACAGCGCTGCACCTAACCCATTGGGCCACCAGGGAGGCCCAACTTTTCAATCTTATCTAATTACAAACTTAGTTGTTTAAACAGGGGCTCTTGACAATTATAAAGAAGAAGCAATATGAAGTCATAGCAGGAATCATCTTAGCCACAAATAAGCCATTCCAAGATTACCAGTCCTGAGAGGAAAAGTTGGACATCCCTCAGAAAACCATCTCTCCTGATGGGAACTTCCTCTCTCTGTGCAGCTTACAGGCAGAGATTCCCAAAGAGAGACTCTCTTCAAGTCAGCCATCACCACCGTGCAAGGAGTACTGTTCCTGGCCATCTGTGCATGAGCACTGCAGCGTGTCTGGCTGCCATGTGGCCAGCGTGTGCAAGGTTGTCCAACTCAGTAAATAATCATGATCCGACTCATCAGACAGGCTGGTGGGATTGGTTTCACTCAAAAGAGACAGCATTAACCCCAGGTAATTTATTAAAAATAAATAAATAAAATAAATGTGATTCTTTTCAAAAAGGAATCATGAAATCAACCCCAGGATAAAGTTCTTTCCCAAACTGACTTCATTTCCACCCTATCCATGGGTGTAAGGAAGCAGGGTGCTTCTCTGATTCCTAATCCCCGGAACTTCTTCAGATACCTGATCCCTATTTTTGATACTACCTGGTTTAAGGGAGCTCATTTTCAACAGTATTAAAAGAAGGTCTTGAAATAAAAGAAATACAGCAGGTGGCTACATGTTTATTTACACTTTAGTATAATTAATGAAAAGTGAAAACTGTTGGGAAAAAAACATGAGATAAAAATATTTTGTATTTGATCTAGTTTTAGAATTGAGAAAAATGTGCTTATGACAACACTCTGGGAAGGAAAAAGGATTTTATTAAATCTGCACCTGCCATTCCATGTAATATGAAAAATCTATCAAATTGTGACTTCACATGTTGACAAATAAAATGAGTACCCAGTTTCCAATTAAAGCAATTAATTATTCTTAATAAATTCCATGAGAAGAAAATGAAATGATTAAATGACATATTGATATTGAGAAAAAAACAAGTTAAATTAGGAATAAGATGACTTTATTCTAATAATTATTCTTAAATTTACATAGAAGCAGAGAAAAACATTTAATATGTGGTTGAACTGTATTTCAGTCAATATAATCCTTCTGAGAACACAGCACAAAAATACATCAAAAAACATCATTTAAAATTAATTAAGACAAAGTTTATTGGATCTGATGAGAGTCTAGTCAAACCTTTTGCTTATAAAGTTAGGCAAATAAGCCTAAAGTTTGATTCATGACAACTACAACTATTCAAATCCTTCTCTTACCAAGTAGAAAATAAGCCATATTTTAGATCTAAAAAAAAAAAAATTCTAAGTGGTATAAAAAATCAAACCTAGATAAGGATGTTTTAACATTGGCCATCTATAATTTTTGACTTTTGTCAAATCTATAGATGGTTTTAGTTTTCTGAATAATTTACTTTCTGAATAATTTTACAGTAACTTGAATAAGTGCTTATTCTTGGAAAAAACACATAGTTTATCTAGAAAACCATGTTATGACACAGTAACAAAGAGAGAGATACATTCTAAAAACTAATGCCATTGACCATTTCGTAAAATTTGACCTAATGTAAACTATGGACTTAGGTTATAATGATATGACAATGTAGCTTCATTAATTGCAACAAATGTACTGTGAAATGTTGCTATACTGGGGAGGCTATGCATATACGGGGGCAGAGAAGTTTATGGGAAATATCTTTACTTTCTGCTCAGTTTTGCTGTGAACCTTAAAAAAAAAAAAAGCTTGCTCCAGAAAGTAAACTGCCTTAAAGTAAAAGTTATTTAACTGTTCTAAAAAGTAAAGTCTGGGCCTCCCTGGTGGTTCAATGGGTTAAGTCTCAGCACTAGAAAGCTATCCAGAGCCACTGCAGCATGAGTTCGATACCCGGCCAGGGAAATTCCCACATGGTGCAGCAGAACTCTCCTGTCTCACCCGCTGCTCCCCTCAACAGTGTACTTCAGTAGATCCTCCTGTTCTGCTCCCCACTGTCTCTGGTGAATCCTTTCACCACCCCACACCTCTGGCCTATACCCCAGTTCTTGTATGTATAAATAAATATTAAAAAAAATAAAAAGTAAAGTCTATTTGAAAGGGGAAAAAAGTGATGTAAGTATTGTCATAACAAACCTGGAATATTTGCACTGCTGAATTTTTTTTAATGTACTACTATGAAAGAATAGGTATTTAAATAGACATTAACTTATCTTACATTATCTTTTTGTGACCAAAATCATATAGCCTAAGGTTATTCCATCTCAACTACAGAAATTCCTTCACCATTTAGTCTTGGATATAAAAGCTTTTAAATGTCCTTACGCTTATTAAATTGTGCAAAGCTAATATACATCAATGATTTTAAAAGCATTTTTCTTTTTTTAAAAGTTCCCAATTGATGTGTGAAAAACTTGGCCATGCTTACCTTAGTGCAAAGGTTCTTAAATCACCCAGAATGGCTTGCCAGATAAATACCTGAGCACTACCTTCAGAGTTTCTCATTCACTAGGTCTGGGGTGGGGCTTGAGAATTTGCATTCCTAACAGATATGAGGTGATGATGATGAGGTAATGATGAGACCCACTGTTTTCATATGTATCAGGAAATTCCAGGAACTTTTTGTTCATATACAAAGCAGCAAAATTACAAAATATCTACCTCAGTACTATTTTGAAATATATGTATTTATATGTACACACATGTATACACAGATAATATTTTGTATATTACATATATACATACATAATGTGTATATTTGTTTACATGTAAACAAATTAGATAAAATAAATTATATTTAAAAGTCCTATTATAATTTTGCACTGTATTACCTGTAGGTTATAATAGGTAAAATATCTATTCTACTCAAAGATTTTTTTTTATTTTCCTCCAATGTGAATAAGAGTAGCTGAGATCTCTTTTTTTCCATCCACTTAGTCAAAATGGCAGCTAACTCCACCAGCGTGGCTACACTGTTCCTCATGAAAATCATCAAAAATTGTCACCAAAAGTTAGATAAGTCTTCAAAACCATGAAGGAAGCTCACAAACCATTTCTGAATTGTGGAAACAATGATCTGTTGAGCTATTTAGTCAACATCAGATATATTCATTTGATTTTAACGAAGTAGGTGAGGAGTTTTTATATCACCTAAATCTAGTTATAGATAAGGGAAAACATAAAAATGTATAACTATTAAGATATTATCTTTTCCCCTTATTCTTCTGTCTTTCCCCCAAAGCTAATGGCATATAAGTTAATCAAATTTTCTACATAATATTTAAGAACTTTGAAATTTTGGGTATATATAAACCAGGCTATTTAGGGTTGATGGTTTGGTTATGGATTAATATTCACTGAGCCATGGATTCAGAAAGAAGTGGTCAACCTTGAAGGCATATTTTTTTAAGTATGTTCACTAATTATACGCTTAGAGATTGAAAATTATTTCTTATAAATGGTTATGAAGTTTCAGTGAGCAAATTCAGACAAGAAAATGTTATAAAAGAATGAAACTTCTCATTTTGTGTATTTCTATCCATCTGCATTTTCAAAATCCCTTTGAGTTTAAGAAAGGTAACTATTACATCACTGCTCTCAGTGAAAATCCTACATGTCTAAAGTAGGACACTGTAATGCCCTAATTAAGTATGGTATTTAACTCATGTAATAGCATACAGTCATTTGAATAATAAAAAGACTGTAAAACAAAAATAGAAATATTACAATTTAAGATGAGCAAGAGATGAATGTATAATTTGCATCCATATAGTGGCACAATTGTGCACTATTATGTGAGCATGCAGAGAATTATGTGTATCTCTACAAAATGCTTCAAGGAGCATACTGTATTAAAATATATGATGTTTATCTGAAATGCAAATAACCTAGAATCTTATATCATATCTGGCCATTCTAAGATTAGACAAAATGTTTATACTAAATGATAAACATTCAAAATATTTTAAGTACCATATTTAATTAAACAAATCTGTGTCCTGGTGAAGAGGGCAAGGACAAAGAAAGGCATCACAGTCTAGAAAGAGAAACTTTATTCCTCAGAATGAGAAAATGCAATTATGTATGAACATTGGAAAAGAAAACAAATATCAATAGATTTCTTCACTTTATCAATGATTGGGGATGAATTTTTCAAACCTGTTTTTAAAGGAAATATTAGTAGTTGAAAAGTATTTTCACAGGGTTTATATAATGCGCATATATATATATATATATTAAACATAGTAACAAACTTGAGAAAGTAGCCTATAAAATTACAGTAGCTGTAATAATTGCTTTTTCCACCATTTATCATAAAAGTTTTTCAAAAAATTATGAAGAAAAAGTGACCAATATTCAGAGTATGCCAATGCCTTCACTGTCTGTCCTTTCTCTAGCATATTCGGAATTTGATTTTTTTCTCAACTAGAAATCTTTAAATTCTTTAGAAACTTTAACTCTGATATAGTTGGTGTCCTTCAATGAAAGACAGAGTTCTCTGAGTCTCAGAGACACAAACAGAAGATGCACACCGGAACCTGGAGAAGGTTCCAGAAGGAGTGAAAATCACCTCTATAAAACTTGGCTACCTGTCCCTTGGATGTGAATGAAGATGATTTGCAAACCTGTCTCCTATCATGGTACTGAGTTGAAAATTATTTTTTTGTGGAAGCAAAATATGATATCCAAGTTAACAGATCTCTGGCTAAATCCCAAAGAAATCTTCAAGCTTAAAATTCTCCAGAATTCAAGTGGAAACAACTGCTAATAAGTTAAATGAAAGATTCAATATGATGAAAATTATATGTGTCATAAAGTTTACTGAGCACTTGGGGAGGAATTGCATTACCATCTAAAAATCTTATAAAATTATTCCAGTAATCAGATTTCACAACAGGTTTGATTTATAAATAGTCAACATAAAGGTTAGTCCTGCTGACTGATGGGAAACATTTGAGTCTTTCAGAATCCTTAAGTTCATTGCTCCAAAAGAAGTTACTACTTAGTCATGATATTCTTAAAAGACACAAATTGTGGCACTAATGCAACTTTCTCTATGAATGAGGTGGTAACCCATATAAACTCAATGTAATGCAAGTTTGTTTAGAATGTGTCCTAGACATTTTACTCATCACCTGAATTAATGTTCAAGTTTCTAAAGTCTAATCATTTAAATATTTCTAGTTGAAACATAAAATTTGATTTTGAGTGTTATCGGTGGGATCAAATATGGCATCTACTTGAAAGAACAACTAAATATTAAAATGTTGGATGGGAAAAGGTGTGGACTCGATGGGGTTGTTTTAGATGTCACTCTTCATCAGGAGTGTACTTAGGACCACCAGGGGACACAAAGTAAGCACCCTCTGTTTCTTTTTTTTTACATACAAGCTGGGGTACAGGCCAGAGGCGTGGGGCAGCGAGAGGGTTCACCAGAGACAGAGTGGGGAGCAGAACAGGCAGATCAGAAGTACACTGCTGAGGGGAGCAGCAGGGGAGGCAGGAGAGGTCTGCCCCACCATGTGGGATTCTCCCCGGCCGGGCGTCGAACTCGCGTCGCCGCTGCCGACAGCTCCACAGCACAGCGTTCAACCACTGCGCCACCGGGGAGGCCCAAGCACCCTCTGTTTCTAACAGACTGAATTCTGCAAGGATCTTGGTGCTCGAACATAATTACCCTAATACTATGGACACAGAAGCCACATTCAAAAATGCTCCTATAAGAAATATTCCGTCTTTTTTCTTTGATTCAGACTGCTAGCTAAGCTTTGTTTACTAGTTGCATGGCTAAACATTTATGTTGTGAGCACACATGTAACAATTTTTATATCTCCTTCCACCCCTGTAAGCTTCTCAACACATTCCACAGGGCTGACTTATTTTTCCCCCTATAAATCTATCATCTACTTGTTCTACCCAAGTCAGTTCTTTCTCCAGGTGAGTGCTGTCATCACTCCAAATGAGGCACAGCTTCTGCAAATTGTTCACTCACTCTGGTCTGTTGTGAATTCAAATGCTTTTGCTCCATAGCTTGTGACCTGCGAAAGATCTGTCTCCTGCTGTACCCACTAGGGTCTCTGAGTCACAGGTGTTGCCCAAGTCTTGCCTTTTCACACACCTGTTTCCTTTTTATTTCCTTACAGAACTGATTGAGATGCTACAGCGAGAACTCCAAGATGTGTTAGCATCACTCATTTCCAGTTGGTCTAAGATGAGAACAAACTATTCCAAACAGCATAAGAACATTAGGCAAAATAGTAAAGCACAATCGATTGCACCTAACATTTGGATTTCATTCAAATGCCAAACAATGCTGGACTGTTTCATAAAAGAAATAATATAAAAATTTTAAAAAATACCATCAAACAGTAAAATGAAATATAAGAAAAATGCTTCACATGCCCTCATTCCATTGTAAAATAGCTCCCTAAGGATAACCACTGATACAAATTCACAGCTGGCTACTGTGATATTGTGATTTATCATAAATGTATATCTGGGTCTCTGTCCCCAGTTGCTGACACAGAGCTCCTAAAGCCCTTATAAATTAAGTGATAAGAACACTAGGAATATCTTTTGCTTTAAAATTTAATCTTTGACCCTGGTTCCTGATACAGAACTCTTAAAACCCCTGTAAATTCCTAAGTGATAGGAGCACAAAGATCATCTTTTATTCTAATGAAGGGGTTCTGGGTGTGTGCTAGATGGCTTCTGGTGGGGGTTGGTCATCAGAAAGACAAAACCATGATTAGGTGCATGGGGTTTTCATTCTGACTGCCATCTTAAGAAGAGAGATGGGCTGAAAATGGAGTTAAAGATCGATCATGCCCGCATGAGAAAACTTCCAGAAAATCCTAATAGTACAGCATCCAATAAGTTTCCCAGTGAATATATTCCTTGGTGATGCAACCCAACTCAAAGGGGACCAAGGCTCCTGTGGTCAGACCTGCCCTGTGTATGCCTTTTCATCTGTGTCCTGTATCATGGCCTTCTAAACTGGTCAATTAATTAAGTGGCTCCCTGTATGCTGTAAACTACTCTGAAAAATCACTACTCTGAAAAATCACTGAAGAGGGTGCTATTGGAGTCTCTACGCTAAAGCTGTGGGATAAGAAACACAGGAGATAGATAATATGGGTTTTCCACTGGTGCCTGAAGGGTGTGGATATATTCATAGGGCAGTCTTGTTGGATTGAGCCCTTAACCTGTGGGACCTGAAGCTATCTTTGGATAGATGGTATGAAAACTGAGTTAAATTGTAGGACACCTAGTTGATATTACAGGGGATCCTTTGGTGGGAAAAGCCTCCACATTTGTTGACCAGAAGTAAAATATTTTGTTTCAAAGGAGAGTCACAGCGAAGAAACACTCAATAGGGAAGAACTAGATTTTACTCTACACAGAGATAGGGAATATAATAAATGGACTTTTTTCTTTATAGATTTAAGTTAAAGAATTAGTCAAATAAAAATTGTTCATCCAGCAGGTCAGGTTAATTGCACCAAAGAGAGAAGTGAAGAACTGCGTCTGTTGGAAGAATTTACAGTACAAGTAAATAGTGTAGATTTGATTCCGGACAGGGTAAAACCCAGGGCAAGAAACTCAAACACTACTTTATTCTTCACCTTGAGAACAATGAAAGCATAGAAAATCTCTCCTTATGGAGACTTGTATCCTGTCATGAGATTACAAATCTGCATTTGCTGTATAGAATGTCAAAAGGAACATGGATTGGGAGGGAGAAAGAAGCGAGGACAGTTGAAACTACATGCTCACTAACTTATAACGATACTAAAAAGGCCAAAAGTAGAATAGTTCTTTGATGAGTGGCAAGTGGAGCAGGGCTGTAGCACCAGGGCTGGGGTTTGGATGGAGGGTCCCCCACCACAGTCAGGCTGCCTGGGTGGGCAAGTACAGGTGGAGGACCTAGCCAGGGCCAGGGTCCAGAGAGCAGACGCCGGCACAGTGGGCTCTGGAGGTGTTAGAGAAACAGTGAAGAGCACCCTCCAGGCCGGCAAGTGACACTTATAGGCAACTCAATGGGAAAAGGTGGAGCTTTCCCAATGGCACTCCCTTACTTTATGAACGGAGGTACCGGGGTTACTGGGAAGAAGGGCAAAGGGGAATAGCCACGTCGGACTTTAAACATGGAACACAGGTGTACCTGGTGTCTGTCTCTCTTGTGTCTCTCTCTCTGTGTCTCTCTCTGACTCTCTCTGTCTCCATATCTCTCTCTCTCTCTCTCTCTCTCTCTCTCTCTCTCTCTCTCTCTCTCTCTCGCTATTTTGGTTGGCTTCCATCTGCAGGTAGGACAGCTGCATTTGCCCACGTGTTGGTCAATAAACTTTCATCTCCTCATCTTCTTAGCTCTCCTTTTCCTCATTCCTTCTCTAAATCCTTTCATTCTTAGTTCTGTGTGTCCTGAATTCTTCAGCACACAGATGAGGACTCACCAACTGGGCCATCCCTTGTCCCCAGGGTTTGCCCCATTGCAGAAGCAATAGAACAAACATTAGCATTTGATTACAAATAAAATCAAGTTATTATGGCTCAATTATGAAATCATCAACTGATAACTGTGCCTAATTATGTTTTAAAAGAACTGTATTTGTGGCTTTCTCTGCTAAAAGCTAATTTGGCCTCTATGGTTTATCTTAACAATGAAATATGGAGAAGGATTTCATAACAGAGAGAAGAAAACTTGGTTCTTGAGCATAAATGCAGCATCAGATCACCTGCAGGTAGTTAAATACAGCAAGTAGTTAATCGTGCATCTCGTCATGGCCAGCACCAGACCACACTGGGGCAACAGATGCAGGAGTCCATGCCTTCTGAACAACTTTCCTTTCTGTGGCTTAAAATATACTAAACAATTAGTCTCAGAGTTTCTGACAGTAAATAAACAACTATATGTAATTGAATGCAATGAAAAATCAATCACAACCTGAGATTACTAACTGCAGTTGACCATTGAACAAAGCAGCGGTAAAGAGCGCCTCTATTCCTGCAGTCGGATTTCACGCGTAACTGTAGTCAGTCCTCCTTCCACCTGGATCCTGCATCAGTGGATTCAACCAAGCAACATAAGAGGTTCATCGACTCTATGAACATGGAAGCCAAGGGATACAAAACTCCCTCGTACAAGTGGACCTGCACAGTTCAAACCTGTGTTGTTCAAGAGTTAACTATAGCTGATTCTTCATAATACTGGAAAATTTCATTAAAGTGGTTTTGATAATTAAAATGTTATTTTTTTAAAGATTCATTTATTCGTGCATACAAGAACTGGGGTGTAGGCCAGAGATACGGGGTGGTGAGAGGATTCACCAGAGATAAGAGAAGGGAGCAAAACAGGCAGATTGACTGAAATACACTGCTGAGGGGAGCAGCGGGCGAGGCAGGAGAGGTCTGCTGTGCCTTGTGGGAATCTCCCTGGCCGGGAATCGAACTCATGCTGCAGTGGCTGTGGATAGCTTCATAGTGCTGAGACTTAACCCATTGGGCCAGTGGGGGGGGCCCTACAATGTAATTTTAGAGGACAGTTTAGCTTCATATTCTATTTTATATTGTTTCACAATTATCAGAGAATGGAGGGTTGTATCAGAGTTGGACAATGTCTTCCCCATCTGCGTGGGCACGAGGCAGTGGGGGTGCTTAGTCAGCATCCCGGATCTATTCATGATTAAAGTGACCACCAGTCACAGTTACCGCCAGCCCAGAAAGACACCAAGTCCTACTTGGTTAGTAGTCACCAGCCTTCTCCTAAACCTCACACCCGCAACAGCAGCAAGATCATACTGCCCTGACCCAGAGAGTCCAGGCTTCGTGGCATCTTATTTTTTTTTTAATAAAAAATATTTACCCCAAATAAGTCCTCCTCAAAAAACATGTTCTATTCCTTTCCATTGTTAGCTGAGCTTTCCTTGGTGCCATCTTCACATCCAGAGAGAAGTTTGGCATTTTTGGTGTTTTGAAAGGACAAATCCATACCAATTCATGGCTCCCATGAAGGAAATTAGTAGAAAGTAAACATTTTATTGAGCATGTATTAGGTGCTGGAGTGGTAAGTGAGGACAGGGAGGGCTACTAGATAGGAAAATAAACAGTTGATTCAATCCTCTGATTTAAAAGATCATTAAGCAGACTGTTATCCCACACTTTAAATAGAATAAGATAAAAAAGAAAGCTTCAGAGAGTATCAGCAATAGGTAGAAATTCAACATACAAAAATCAAGTTGAAATCTAGTGATTTATCTATAATCAGGTCTACAGGGGTCTGAGGAGTTTCATGTAAATAAGAATCAAATAGCAGTAAGGCCATGTCACTATTCCTTAATCTACCTATGGTTTGGGCCCTCTGGTTAAAAAGAGAATATTTATTTCTATTCACTTTTATTTACTTGTATTTTTATTCAATTATGAATATATGCAAATTAAAGCACAAGCAATTTTAACATGTCACCTTTAGGAAGAAATAAAATTATATTAAAAATCCAAAATTCAGCCAAACTTCCTGTCGACACTGCTTTTTTCCTTTAATCAATAAAGCTGATGGACTATTATTTCATTCTTACATATCTGAAGAATTCAGCTTGCACAATAATTGCTTGTGCTCCCCAACATTCTCAAATGTCTTTTGGCATGTCTTTGGATTCCAAAAGATTTTACAGTCTGAAAGGTCAAAGTCTTCTCTGATACCAAAAATGGGCGAGCAGTGAGAGTAATATCTATTACAGCAGTGGATCCAGCAATGAGAGCAATGTTTGTATATATCCCTTTGATCAAATTATAGGTGTAATCAATCCCTTATTGATCTGCAGAGAAGTTCTCCTTAATCTGTTCAATTATAATGTGAATTGAAGATATATACTCCATTATAAAGTCATGCATCAAATGAGACGGCTTTGTCAATTTTATTTAGGACAACAATTTTTCCAGCACCATTGATAAACATCAAAATTTATATTCTAGGATTTCAATGTATACAATTGGCTGAGAATTCCTTTTTAATCTCCCAAAACAGATACAAATGGCAATGAATACCATCATTAAAATTCTTATTTCACAAATTTTATCAGGAAAACTCAATTTATAATTTTCTTTCCTACCACAATCTAACCCAAAATAAGACATTCACAAGCATTCCAATCTTACATGGTCCATCTTTTTATTTTAGATCACAAGATTTAGCAATAACGCATAGGACACAAACCAAATTTTTAAAATAAAATTTTCAAACTAATTATTCACAAATAGATTTATCTATTAATAATATGTGATGTGAAACTCATCAGTAACATACTAATGAGAGAGAAACTCTCAGAAGGCTAGTCCTTGAACAAAGCAAGATTTATATCTAAGACACTTGGATAAACTGTATTTATCCAAGAATAGCCAACTATCTAGTAAGCTGATAGTTTAATTTTATAAAATCCTTAGATAGTGGAATTTTGAGGCAAGCAAGATGATGTCTTAATCAGTTAACTGAGAATCAAAGTTTATCAGTATAAATAAAATGTGTTTTATTTTAAAAAAATAAGCAAACAGAACATTAGTCTTTATTGAGACATGCAAAGTTACACGACTTCCTAGCCCATAAAGTGCTAACTGAAAACACAGCAAGTGAAGTAGATGTTTCAATTGTAAATACTTTGCAGTGAAATGAAGACTAGCTAACTCTGGGGGAGAACATCTGCCAAAAGTTTTTAATTTCTAGACAAGCAAAATTTCACTAAATGATATTAATTAGCAGAGAGTGTTATTAATGTCAAATCTAACCACTGATACTAGGAAGGAATCCTTTCTTTTTCAAGAACATAAACTGTTTAATCTCTGCAAAAAGCAGAAAACCACAGTCTTATTTACTATACAGAGGAATAAATCAGCATACATAAGCATAGGTAATATCATGCCTGGCAAGACAGTAGTTCTTTTCAATACTTAATTGTTAAACAAATAGTTGACTGACAGTTTATTAAGAATATTTCAGGCAACTGCAGCTGAACATGTTGAGTTCATCGACATTTGTCTCGTAGCCTGGATCACTTGGGATGAGATCACTGGGAGACTTTCTGCTTCTCTAGCATGACTGTAGCTTCTCTATAAAAGCCTCAAAGGAATGAAGACAATGGATGGAGTTCATTTCTAATTTCTCTGAGCATTTTCTGTATTATTCAAGTAATAATTTATTGTATTAGACTAAAGAAATAAAACTGCACTATGCATTAGTAAAAGCAATCCAAAATTGCTAGTTGAAAATACCCTATAGGACATGTCCCCTGAAGAAATGTGCAGAATGCTGGGCATCTTAACATTGCAGTAGTTAAAGCCAAGGATCCAACACAGACAGTAATTCAAGAGGAAGTGGACAACCTCTCTGTATCTGCCCCTCTACTCAGTGGCCAGGTCACACACCAGCATGCAGGTATAAGCTTAGCCCAGGGCAGGATGACCTCCTCCCAGAGGAGATATCAGTGTCCTTCCTGTTGGAGGACTCCAGAAAAATCCAGCAGGGTGGTCCCTTTTCCTGCCTCCTAGATAAGTGATACGCCCTAACCTAAAAGCTACAGCTCTATGCTATTCACTGAGCTGTAATTAGGCTTAAACAGATCACTTTGATGGTCACGGAGAAAACAGATGTAAAGACCCAGATCAAAAGCACTTATGAGAATAAGTACTTATTGAGATGGACTGTTTTCTTCTTCTTTTTTTTTTTTTTTGTAGTTGAATACTTACTGGACTACAGTTTCAAAAAAAGAATATCCAAGGCCCAGATCTAGGTTCACCACCTTCTTGATAATGGACCACAAAAATGTTTTTAATTTTAATTTTTCTGAGTTTCTATTTTCCCATTAAGACCTACTTCCACCTGCCATTTCCTACTGTGTAAATTCAAGATGGTAATACCTATATCACAGAGTATTTGCAAGTATTAAGTGAAAGAAAAAACAGAAACCACATATATATAGTAAGTCCTCTGTGCCAGCATACAAAGCTAAGAGCTGGGGTAGGACCCATACTACAGCGAACAAGAAAACCACAACCCTTGTCCTTCTTGAGCAAAAAGTATGTGCACACATTTTATAAACTGCAGTGTATCCAACAGATAACAGACATTATTATTCAGTCATCAACACTGTTACAACACTCAAAATGATGAATGTGGAATTTCAACAATTTTAAAATCCCAACTTTAGCCATTATCTCAAGTTACTTGAGGAAGGAAATTAGTCATTCCTATCACATATACAACTAGATTACTGTGTTTAGCTGACAAAACCTATGTTTAGTGCTAAAAGACCAGCACACTTCATTAAGTTGCTGAATTGTTTCCTCAACATATCTGAAAAAAACAAGACACACTCATTGTAAATAAAGGATTATCCATCAGGAAAGCACATTCTGGTTTCTTGAAGTTCTCTTGTAACCACAAGAAAAGAAGGAAACTTCAAAGCTGGGATTAAGCAACTTTACAGCAAAAGAGTGACTGGAGCCCAAGACAGAACAACCTTCTAGTCCTGACAGTAACTGTGGGTGCTTTCTTTGAGCACAGCCATTTTTTTCTGAAGTGTTTTGACATTATTGCCAGCATTGGCTTTTCATCAACTTGGTTGCAACAAGTGATGAGGCATTCTGAGATAAGGTAAGCCAAAAGAAATACAGATAGCATAATTCACATTCACTAATGCATGATCTTCAGTGTAACTGTTATACAACTTTAGGGGAAAGATACAGCTTAACTGAAAGATGGACAAGCGAGAAATGACTACGGTTTTATCCATGGAGTGCTGCCCTCAAGCCAGATGAAAGCATGTTTTACTCTAGTTATTTCTCTAAGTGCTTTCCATCTGTACTTAACACTTTGTGGTCCATTCACATATTAGTATGTGGTTTTTGTCACCAGTAA
>PVIJ01012419.1:15880-49811 GCA_004024925.1 Scalopus aquaticus
AATACGTGTTCATCTAGTCTCCGGTTTTTCACGCCACGGTGGATTTATTTGGAACTATTAGGAGCTATTTCTTTGATCGTACTCAGTCTAGAAGCTTTACACATTGTTTTGGTGAAAGTGTAAGGTGTTTTATGAGAGATATTACAGTTTTTTTAATATCCAGTAGTTCAGGAGTTGTGTGTGTTTTATTGAATGCTTAAACCATCATGCGGTGGCACAGAAAATGGCCGGCCCCAAGGGCTGGTAAGTTTAAAGGGCACCGGCACACAAAGTGTTAACTCCCAAATCAGCCTTGCCAGGGAGTAGCAAGGCAGTAGAATCCCTACAACAGCAAGAGCAGCTGGGAGATCCTGCTGCTTCCTGCAGGCCCAGCTCACAAAATGCCTGCAGCAGGTCACCTGCATATGAGACTCCATGCTTGAGATTCTTTTTTGGTTTAAAATTGTGAAATAAGCCAGAAAGAAAGAGAAAAATATCGAATCGTTTCACTTATAACAAGACTATAAGGAAACCAAATAGGAGAGAGACACTCAGCGGGTGGGGGAGGGGAGGATAAGGGCACAAAATGGAATAGAAAAGAACACAGGGGACCACGGAGATGGATCACAGGTGAATTGGTGGTGGGTTACCCAAGGGGAATACAAAATGTAAAAGGCATAAATAACAATAAAAATATATATTAAAGTAATAATAATAGTAATAACTTTTTTGTTCCTGGAGCCTCCCTGATGGTGCAACGAGTTGAGTCTCGGCCTCTGAAGCTTTCCACAGCCACGGCCACATGAGTTCGATCCCCGGCCAGGGAGCTTCCCACATGGCGCAGCAGACCTCTCCTGCCTCGTCCGCTGATCCCTCAGCAGTGTACTTCAGTCTACCCGCCTGTTCTGCTCCCCGCTCTGTCTCTGGTGAATCCTCTCACCACCCCACATCGCTGACCTACACCCTGGTTCTTGTATGCATAAATAAATAAAATATTTTTAAAATAAAATAAAAAATAATACAATTTTTGTTCCCCCTGCCCTAAAGTAAATATTCCCAGAAGCGTTTTTACAAAGGTTATTTTCAGTCATAGTTTTGTTCATTAAATCGCTTTCTGAAAGTAGGTCTCACTGATAAGGGCTGACTTACTAGCCAGGCACTAATCCCCACTCCCAACCCCATCCTCTGCTCTCCTCCATTTTCAATTCAATGTCATTGCACTCCACTAGACCTTGAGGTCCCAGGTAGCAAGTACTGTAACATTTTCATCTTTGTAATTTCTAGACCTATTAAAGAGCTATTGTCCATGTATCAAGAACTTCTTTTTTCTGCCTTTGGTTCCATTCCTTGGTTATCTTCCACAATCATTCAAAATCTTACATGACATAATTGGATGGGCACCGTTATTCTGAGCACTGAATTCAGAATGGTATAGTGAATCTAGGCTACCTCAAGTTTAAGGAGAATCTCAAGCACAGGAATCACACTTTACATATATTTTGTAATTCCAAAATCTAGCCATATTGATTGACCAGTGTTTGCTGAATGAATCAATGACATAATGTTTACAGCTTATCAAGTTCTTACTTAATGTCAGATATTATATTAACAGAACTTAAAAAATTTTTTTTTTACTCTCCAGTCACCCTATGACATAGGTGTTATTTTATCTGCATGAATTAAAAAATCTGTTATTTACAGAGGGGAAAACTTAGATGCAAATAAGTGAAGCAATGAATGGCCACAGTGACATTTCCATCATTGCATAGACATTAAGATCACACTGACTTGTGCTGACTGTAGAAGGGGCCCTATGGGAAATGCTAAAAACTGAGCATGGGGTAAATCAAGGGAAGTAAGAGGTGAATAATGATAAACCCATCAGCATTACACAGTACTAAGTACTGGGGACATAGAAATTACAAAAGTGTGCTGTGACAATGAGAGGTGGGATGTACAGATGATGTGGAAAGACATTCCTAAAAGTGACATTTAGGCTGAGACTTATGGGAAGATGTGCATGAGAGCAATAGCAAGGACAATAGTAAAGTCTTAAAGCAAAAATAGCTGTATCTAAGTAATAAAACCGATTCCAGCATGGTTAGAGGTTGTAAGAACCATACACATTATAGGCTAAATTGGGGATTTAGAACAACAAAGAAGCCTTGGAGGATTGAAGTAGGGGGACATCTGACTTCAGTGTCTACAAGGCCAATGAGGCCAGCATGTGCATCAGGGCACGGGCAGAGGTCCACAGACTTGGAAGACCCTCGGGAGGCTACCAAGTGTTCAGGGCAGAGATGATGAGAGATGGCAGGAAGTGCTCAATGCATTTAATGACTTGCCACTTTCCCACTCAGATCCTGATAGAGCTAGAAATGTTTCCAGCCTGGGTATTTACAAGTATGCTACAGTATCTTGGATGTCGAGCTTCTCAAATGGTTTCTCTCCTTTGGCCACTTTTGTTTTTAAATGAACAACTGCCATACACAAGTCAGCAAGCATATGTAAGGAATGCACAATCATATTTAGTTTGTCCCCTGGTAGGTTTGAGAGGGACCGCCAGTGAGGGCTGGCTGCATGCTCCCACCTAAAAAGAGGTTTGGGGTCTTCTGAAAGGTCCCCTTATCCCAAAATAAACTCTTTCACTGGTCTACCAGTTAGTCTAAAATTCCTACAGAGTTTCCATATATGCTTCCCAGAAGCATAATGCCGTGGGGATACAAGCAGGCGGTCCTATGGTCAAATAGGTTTGGGAAACACTGCATGTTATACCAGACTTTTAGAAATTCACAGTTTGCGTTAGATATTATATTCTGAACAGTCTTAACATAGAGAGCATTTATATTTATTTAGCCCAGCATTTCTAAAAGCATGTCTAGTCATGCAACCTTCTTAATAACTCGCTGTTATAAATACTATATTACAATTTTGAAATTTTATGTAAAATTAAAATATTTCCCAAAAGGAATTACATCACCAAAGTCAAAGAAAGACCAGTAGATTATTTAATAAGCATCATTCTCTCAGAGCCACAAGGTCACCCCAGAAATGGCTGAGCATGCATTTCCCACTTTCCATGTGAAAAAATGAGTCACAGGTCACTAAAGTTGGAACAGAGAGCCATACTCCCAGATTCTATTAAGAGTTTGAGACCAGATTTCCCAAGATCACAAAGCAGCATGTGTTACAACAAATTCTGGAATCCAGCTGGCTCTACAAGACCCCAGGAGAAGCTTAGCTATGGTCACCTTCCATGTAGTTAACCCTGCATGTGCCTATTATAACAAGCCACAGCTGGGCACAGAACAGACCTGCATTCTTCGGAATCTTTACTTCAATATAAAGTGGAAGCACTGTGATTTTGGAAAAATCACTGGTAACTGTCTAAATCACAGACTTTCATTTGTAAAATAATACTTAAAACTGCTTTGAGAAGTTGTACCATTAAGAAATAACAAATGCGGGCCTCCCTGGTGGTGCAATGGGTTGAGCGCAGCGTTTTGGAGTTGTTGGCAACTGTGAGTGAGTTCGATGCCCATGTAGGGGAGATTCCCACATGGCGCGGCAGACCTCTCCTGCCTTGCCCGCTGGCCCCCTCAGCAGTGTATTTCCGTTGATCTGCCTGTTCTGCTCCCCACTCTGTCTCTGGTGAATCCTCTCACCGCCCCCTGCCTCTGGCCTGTACCCCAGCTTGTATGCATAAATAAATAAAATCTAAAAAAAAAAAAAAAAGAACAAATGCCTGGGACCTAGGTATTTTCTACCTTGGCTTACATGTTTGTTTTGCATTCCTCATAGATTTTTCATATACACAAAGCATTCATTTCCTAAATTTTGTGGAAAAAAATGGATCAATCAAATATTCCACATAATTTTCCATATTTCAGACACTTCAAGTTTTCCACAGAAAAGGCATCTAATAAATTCTGGATATTTTATTTATGTCAGGTGCTGGCACTAAGTTGAATTCCCGTCTCATTGTCCTATGAGATAGGCCCTATCATTTTCCCTGGGACATTGCTTGCCCAATGCCACACAAATGCCATGTTGCCAAAGTTGAGATCAGATGAAGAAAGGATGGCTCCATACCAAATCTCAGCTACCAACAAAATGGTGACCATTTAACTCTGGAAGTGACTTTCTATGGCATAGATTGAAACTGACAGTCAGTAGAAAAAAATAGAAAAATAATGAAGTCTGAAAAGCACTTTACTTTTACTTTTTACTTTAACTCTGCTTATTTGTCTTCTTTGGAACCACCCAAATTAATGGCCATGACTATATGCAAATGTGTATGATGTTTGCAAGGGTATTTGAATTTCCTGATCGTATCAATCTAATGACTATAATAAGACATCAGATATGAATTAGCAAATTATTGTTTTCAACGCTGGCAAAATACTCAAAGTTCTACTTCATTTATTTGCTCATTCAGTTTTCCACTAGAGAAGTTGGCTAACCTCCGGTAGATAACTATCTGGTACACACATATTAATAAACAAATTCTAAAAAATGTCTGAACTTTGTGAGTTTTTACATTTAATTTATTTAATACAAGAGTTCTTTGCTGAGAACTTTGACCCCTTAACATCATTTCCTGGGTATTAACATGATCCTACATTTGTACCTGTCCCTGCATGGTCTACCATAGACTTCACAATAGGTTGTATAAGCTATCTTGTGGCTTTGCAAGTGTGGCTTCAAACATCTTAGCAACTATATCAGAATTTCTATAATTCATGATGATGTAACTCATTCTAATTATATTAGGAGTTGGGCTGAAATACCATAGCCCACTGCCTCCAAGTACTAGAAATCTGGGACACAGGATTGACAATAACAGGATTTTAGGCATCATTCGGTGAAAAAGCTCTTGACACTCAATATACTTAAAAGAATTTCTGAACACAACGTTAGATAATTTAACACTGAAAATTATTTACTTTGCCTATATATTTTTACATATTATAATAATTATTAATTTTTACAGTAAGATAAGCACACAGAATCACATTTATATTATGTATTCCAAGTTCTTTTATTAATTGTGCAAAATATGATTTCAAAATAAAAGCCTTTTATGCCATTTTAGAATTCTTAATGTATGGTTCACCTAATGCCTATCATAAAATTATTCATTCTTAAATAAGTTCTTAAAATATTTAAAATAGAAAATGATAATTATCAAATATATCTAATTAAATAAGGCATCCTTAAAAGAGTCCTAAAAAGATCATCTTTGGAACTTTGGTTTGACAGCTAACATACTCAACTTGAACCATGTTCAAAAGGCAAAGGAGATTGCTCAACTGTACCCATTTTTTTAATGAAATTACTTGATTGTTATCAGTTAAATAACAAATTGGGAATATTGTCATAATATAGAAAAACTAAAATCTGGTAGGAAAATTAAGACTTCCAGAATTTACAATATATTTTATGGCAACTAAATTCTGCTTAAAATAGCAGTAAGAGGCGCCAAATGGAGGACAACCAAAATATATTAACAAACCTAAAAACAGACACTGGCCACAATCTAATAATGGAAGAGGACTTCAACACCCCAACTACAACAATGGACAGATCAACCAGACAGAAAATCAACAGGTAAACAATAGCCTTAAAAGAAAAATCAGAGCACATGGGTTACTACACATTTATAGAGCACTACACCCCCAAAAGCTGGGGCACATTCTTCTGAAGTGCACATGGAACATATTCCAGGATAGACTACATGTTGGGTCACAAAAGAAGTGTCAATGAGTTAGTGAATACTGAAATCTTACCAAGTATATTCTCTGATCACAATGGTATTGAACTAGAAGTTAACCACCAAAAAGAGAAAACTCTAATATATATGGAGGCTGGAAAACATACTTTTGAATTACAATTAGGTTCATGAAAAAATCAAAGCAGGAAATAAAAAATACATGGAGACAAACAAAATGAAGACATGACCTCCCAGAACTTATGGAGTATAGTAAAGGCAGTACTAAGGGAGAAGTCTATAACATTACAGCTCACATCATAAAAAAGAAGAGTTCACATAAATGATGTACCATTACACTTTAAGACTCTGGATATAGAAGGACAAAAGAAACCAAAAGCAACTCTTAGGAAGGAAGTAATAAAAATTAGGACAGAACAATGAAATAGAAGTGAAAAGGACAGTTCAAAAGATCTATGAAACCAAAAGCTGATTCTTTGAAATATACATACAATAGATAAAACTATAGCTTGACTCAGAAAAAAAGATAGTATTCTAATAAATAGAATTAGAAATAAAAAAGAGAAGTTACAACTGAGACATTAGAAATACAGAGGATTATACAAGACTAATATAAACATCTTTAGACAAATATGAATCCAAATTTAAAAAGCAGAAATAAAACTATCACTATTTGCAGGTGATTCGATAATATACATAGAAAACCTTACTAAATATGCCACTAAACCGGGTATTAGAAACAATGAATCAGTATAGTGAAGTGGCAGACTACAAAATCAATATGCAAAAGTCTGTTGCACTCCTACATGTAAATAATTAACTAGAAG
The DNA here is from genome assembly GCA_004024925.1 of Scalopus aquaticus. Taxonomy (NCBI): domain Eukaryota; kingdom Metazoa; phylum Chordata; class Mammalia; order Eulipotyphla; family Talpidae; genus Scalopus; species Scalopus aquaticus. The sequence goes on from PVIJ01012419.1 coordinate 22,418, forward strand.
AGAACGAAATCAAGAAAAATATTCCATTTACAGTAGCATCAAAAAACATTAAATACCTAGGAGTAAACTTAACAAAGAAGATGAAAGACTTATTCAACAAAAAGTATAAAATGCTGTTAAAAGAAAAGCAGACACAAGGAAACGGGAAGCTATTCCCTGATCATGGATTGGGGAATTAATATTGTTAAAAATGTCCATCTTACCCAAAGTAATATATAGATTCAATGCAATCTCAATCAAAATTTCAATGGAATTCTTCAAAGAAATAGAGCAAACATTACTGAAATTTATATTGACCACAAAAGACATGAATAGCCAAAGCAATCTTGGCAAAAATGAAGAGAAATAGATGTATCATGCTCCCAGACTTCAGATTACACTACAATACTATAGTGATCAAAATAGTTTGGTATTGGAATAGAAGCAGACATAATGACCAATGAAATAGAGTTGGGAGCCCAGATATAAACCCACATTTATAGTACAGCTAATCTATGCCAGAAGCCAAAAGTATACAATAGAGAAAGGAATGTCTCTTCCAAAACTGGACCACATGTCCTATGGAAACTTGACCACCACATGTGGAAAAATGAAACTAGACTACTGTCTCACACCATAAACAAAAATTTACTTCCAACTGGTTAAAGAATTGGATGTAAAATCAGAAACCATAAAATAGATAGAAGAAAGCATAGGTAAAACATTGACTATGATGACTTCAGGGACATCTTTCAGGACTCTAACATTAAAGAAAACATACAAAATTAAACAAATGAGACTAAATTGAACTAAAAAGCTGCAGCACAGTGAAACAAACTATCACTAAATCAAAAAGACACCTTGCTGAATGGGATATATTTGCACATCATACATTCAACAACGGGTTAATATTCAAGATCTACAACGAATTCATACAAATCAACAAAAAGAAAACAAATAACCCAATAAAAAATGGGCAGAGGAGCTAAGTAGACTCATGTCCCCAAAGAAGACATACATATGGCCAACAGGCACATGAAAAAATGTTCAGCATTACTTATCGTCAGGGATATGCAAATCAAAACCACAATGTGACACCACCTCACACCCATGAGAATGGCTCATATTACAAAACCCAGAAACAACAAATGTGGGTGAGGATGTGAAGAAAAAGAAACCCTCCTACACTGTTGGAAGGAATGTAGACTGGCCCAGCCCCTACGGACAACAGTATGGAGGTTCCTAAAAATATTAAAAATAGATCTACCATATGACCCATTAATTCCACTATGGTTCTACCTGAAGAAGATAATATTCTCAGTAATATATGCACTCCTATGTGAAGACAGAGCAGTAGATTAAGACGTGACATCTACACATGATGTAATACTACACAGTATCAAAAAGATGAACTCTTGCCATTGGCTACAATGTAGACGGACTAAAATAGATTATGCCAAATGAAGTAAATCTGAAAGAGAAAGACAAAGGATGGATGAATTCACTAACATGTGGAATATAGAAAAATGAAGCAAAGGAACTAACAAAACAAACATTAGAAATCTGAATGATTCAGTCTACTCGAGAGGGAGGGAAGGCAGCGTTGAAACAAAAGGAGGAGGGTAAAGGAGTATGGGAGTTTTGGGGGTGGGTGTGGTGTGTGACATACAGCTGAGTAGATGTGAACCCACTCCTCTAAGTCATATATAGTGTTGTATACCAATGTTAACTCAATCATGAGAAAAAAAATTAAATAAAATAACATTAAAAAAATCTAGATACTGTTGAAGAATTTGATAAATAGCTGTGATATTTAATAAGAGTCATGTAAGTAAGTCTTATTCACCATGCATTATGTCACCACTGCCTTAACACAGCACCTGAGATACTTAGATATCCTATAACCTTCGTCCACACTTAAGTTTTTAAAGCTGTATCTACCTTAATCCCTGCCTGTGTGTATATTACTAAGCTATCACTTTTAAGAATTATGACTGGGGGCCTACCTGGTGGTGCAATAAGTCGCAGCATTATGAAGCTATCCAGAGCCACCGCAGCACGAGTTCAATCCCCGGCCAGGGAGCGTCCCACATGGAGCAGCAGACCTCGCCTATCTCCCCCGCTGCTCCCCTCACCGGTGTATTTTCAGTCTCTCTGCCTGTTCTGCTCCCCGCTCTGTCTCTGGTGAATCCAGACACACATCCCCGTACCTCTGGCCTACACCCCAGCTTGTACGAATAAATAAATAAATCTTTAAAAAATTATGATTGAATTTAAAACCCCTCCAATGCCTCAGAAAATTCACTTTTCTATTATAGGTAGAAATAGAATTGGTTTTCATTATTCTCATCAGCCACTGAAGTTCCATTCTCAGAATTTCTCTCTTTTTAATAACATGGTATGGAAAAAGGGAAAGGAAAGAGCAGGAATGAAAGATGAGGAAGAAGTTATGACTGAAGGGTAAAAAGGGAAGATGGGAAGGGGCTGAACTGTGTTTGGATGCTTTTTATTTTTCCTAGGATTGCTTGAGGTGGAAACCTGTAACTCCTGGAATCTATAAACTTTATCCCTCTACCTGATGACAGAAGGCCACACCTTGTGTTCAGATAGTCATATGTCATCTGTGATGCTCTCTAGAAAAAATGTTGACAACAAACCAAAGCTTATGTTTAGTCTGGACTCTTTCAAAGAACAACATAGCAAGAAGACACAAGAACCGTGGTGCTAAATAGGAGTGATTAAGAAGTAACTGAAATTTAGTTATTTTTGGTAGAAATACACAAGAATGAGTGAATAAATGACAAAGTTCCTTAATGAGTAAAATAGCTTTTTGCTAGCATGGAAACAAGATGCCCAGGAGCTGAGGCCTCCACACAGGTGCTTGGGCTGCATTGTGATCTAGTGAGGATGAAGGAAGGAAAACCCGGGCCAAGGCTCAGCCCTAAGCTTACACACACCTTTTTATATTTGCCTCTCTGTGTTGCTTATAAGGAGAAAAAAAGAATGGAACACCAGCCCCACCCCCCCCAAAAAATTCTTATTTTCTTATGTTTTAACTGAGAATTGAGATGCAGATAAAATGTTAATAATAGAATCAGGATACAGAGATGGAGAGATTTTTAATGGCAGTATTTACTCAACTTCAGGACAAGATTTTTTAAATTTTTCACTCTTCTTGGGCAGTAACTAAAAAGAAACCTAGAAAGCAAAAATATCACAAGTGATAAAGTGATATGAATCAGCAGAAAATATCAGACACGTGCTTTCTCTGACACTGGAGTAAACAAAAGCCTGTACTATTTTAAGGTAGGAAAGGCTGGACACATTATGAGGCAGTCTTGGGTTACTGCATTATTTTAGTGAATTCTGGGAAATGTATAATGGGAGAGGGGGAAGAAACGCTGTTTAAAACCAAAGGAAACGTTTTAAAAGTGGTGAAAGAAAGTCACCCATAAAACCTCACTCCAGGTATGTTCTTAAGAAAATACATTATGTGTATGCTCAAATTTATGTAACATTATTGGTACAGTGTGCTTCCTATTGCAAAGATATTCTAAACAGAGTTTATTTGACTAGCACATTTCTCTTTCTTTGCTAGGCCAGCAGTACATTTAAAATATACTTCTCAGGAATAGATCTAATATACACAGAACTAAGTATGGATGTATTTTAGAATAGGTAGACAATAGAATAGATAGCCAATTAGTGTCATAAGGGGTAGCTAGTATCTGAGATTTGTTCCCTTCTAAGTAGTAACTGTGGGAAGCTGTGTTCTTATTCTAAAGATAATTGCTTAAAATATATTGCTATCCAACTTAAAAAATGTCTTTGTGTCCTATTTCACAGTCTTTTAAATAATCTCCCCAGTAGGAAACGGATAATTAAGCTGAGGTCAGTGAATGAGGTAGGGAGGGTTAGGCAACACCACTTTACACTTGGGGTTAAAAATCAGATGTGATTCTAAGGCAGTGCAACAGCAAACATACTGATGCTCTGAAAATTATTGCTAAAGAGGTTTTTGGTTATTAATAAAAGAAAAACCTGGGCCTCCCCGGTGGCGCAGTGGTTAAGCATTGCGCCGTGGAGCCGTCGGCAGCGGTGATGCGAGGCGAGGGAGATTCCCACATGGTGCTGCAGACCTCTTCTGCCTCGCCCGCTGCTCCCCTCAGCAGTGTACTTCCGTTGATCTGCCTGTTCTACTCCCCAATCTGTCTCTGGTGAACCCTCTTGCCGCCCCACGCCTCTGGCCTGTACCCCAGCATAAATAAAGCAATCTTTAAAAACAATAAATAAATTAAAAAAAGAAAAGAAAAATCTGGGGAGCTGGAGGTTTCTGGAAAATACTGAGTCACCAGAAACAAATCCCATTTTTTTTTTTATTATTATCTAGACTCCCATAGCTGGAGTTTGACTTTTAATCCTGTGTGAGTGGAGATGTCCCCCTCCACCCCACAGGGGCTGGGTGCTACAGTGTCTCACAGGGGTGGAGTCTGGCTCTCGGTAAGGGACTGTATTACCAGATACACTGACTTAATGCCCCAAAGTCAAAAGGAGTCAAAATTAGCTTGATTGGGCAGGCTCCAATCGTTACTTTTTAAAAGAGGAAGAGAAAGAGGAAGTGGTGGGGGTGGAGGTTGGATTTCTGAAGTACAGGAATCTCATACCACAGACCAAACCTGAAGTCAGGTGACAGCAATACACAAGTGGGAGTACCGACTATATGCACCTGAAGACTTTGTGCAGTCTCCACTTCCTTTTCTAAGTAATAGAATGGTACAGCTAAGATCTCAGAAGGTCTGCAATGCCATTCAAATGTCATACCTTGAGATAGAAGTTGCTCTGTTACTCAAAATAACTTTTCCCGATTTATACTTTGTTTCTATAGTCCTATGTTCCTACAATTTGTTTCAACTTCAATTAATAACTCTACATGTTTGGTTTTCTTTATAGGGATATTAGATCATAAACCATGAATGGTAAAATGATATTATTTCTGCAAATCTATACAGAGCCAGTTCTCAACCAAATTTGATTGCACATTTTGTCATTCCTATCATTACTGTTACCAGTCATGTATGGTGTGTGCAAGTAAGGAAGAATCACTAAAATATAAGTTTGCCAAACTTAAAATTGAAGGCCCCTTCTTCATGACCGGCTGAAAAATCCTCAAATACCTAAATTATAAAACAACAACAACAACAACAACATATTTTCCTTAACAGTTCCTAATATTTCTTTAAGGTCAAGTGTGAAATATTATAAATATGAGGATTATTGAGAGACCAGAACAAATTAAAGTAGCAATTTCTACATTCTAATATTGAAAGAAAATGTATGTGCAGAAATATTACCGTAGAAGGATGAAAATATTTCTGAGCCTTGAAAACCTCGTTTTCTAAATGATGCAATTAAGTAATAGAGAATTTTCATGACTTGGCAAAGTCATGTAGCTCATTATTCTCAGGATGGAGACTTGTTTCTTATACCTTCGGGCCTTTTCCAAAATATTCACTGCTTAGATCTAGCAGGGGGTACATGCCCCTGCGCCAGTGCCAAAGCAGAATGCAGCAAACAGGCAGAGGAACAGAAGAGAGAAACAGCAGGCGCTAGGATGTCCCCACAGACATTTCCATGGAGCTTTGGATCAAAATGATCAGTTTGCTAACAAATTATATTCTTCCTTCTTCCCTGCACCTGTGGCCAAAACTGCTGACTAGCTGATTTGACCACATCAGAAAACAGATCGATTTGTGTGGTTCCAGGAGAAATGAAAACATTTTAAAAAATAATATCCACTTCAAGGATGATGCTCTGGTCAAACTTTACCATCATCAAATGGGTTTTTTCTTCTTTATTTACTGCAAGACAAGTAAATGTTTATTAATTGCCATTCTGATTAAAATTCACATTTGTGAAAGTTGCAGAGTTGTGTGAATCAGAATGTTGTGAATTTTATATTCAAAGGCAAAACCGACAGCTGTGAGAGCTACTGCTAACTATTTTCAGGCTTTGGTGATACTGAAAAGAAAAAAAAATGAATCTGTGAGCTTCCTGATCTATCAAATGGCAAATACTTCTCCAAGCGCACTGTGTGTCATAGCCTTTGCTGGGTAGAGGAAGTGCAACAATCAGACATAAGCTTCACAGTGAGCAAACCTACAATTCAGGCAATATATATGTAGTTAAATACCTGCTGTGTATCGGCAGGAAGTTTAGTGCTGGGCTACAAGAAGGATTACAAAGGGTCCAGGAGCTTGCAGATATGGAAGAGACAAGAACAACCATAAAACTAAGTACAAAACTGTGGTAAAAAGAGCCAAGTGTTACATGGAAACAGAGGAAACCATTCTGCTGAGAATTTAAAAATGCAAGAAGGTGTCACATCATTTCAAAGTTAACAAAGAACAATAGTACAGAGGCCTCCTCTAACAAGAAAGAGAGGGCCGGGCAGATAGTTCACAGTTTGCAGATCATGTTCCAACGCTTCCTTGGAATTTGACTGGAACTGCAAATTACCTGCGCGTGGAATCTGTGTCTGATGAACAGGCCCTCGCACTAACCTGTGACAAACACTAAAGCCTAATTCTCAGTCTGCAGCTCCTAAATTAGATGGCAGATTTACTGAGCATTTGCCATGAGTCAGTCACTGTGCCAAGCTCTTCATAAGCACCACTGATGCTATGCACCCTTCTGAGCATACCATTATCATCGACTCATTGTTACAGACAAAATAACCAAAGACCAGAGCAATTAAACAACTTGATCACACAGTTACTATAACCAGTCAGGATCTGCACCTAAGTAGCCAAACTTTAGAACTGGAGCTATTAATCAAAACAGTGTCTTTCCCTGTGGATGTCAGAGACCATAAAATGCAAAGAAGGAAGAAAAGAATGTGGGTTGTTTCCTGTCTATATCTCACACTTTTAACTCCTACTCCCACATATATTCCTCAGATTTCTTCTGGGGTAGGAAATCATGTAATTCCTGTGGAATGGAGAGCACCCCCTGGGTGAGACAGCACACCTCACACAGCCTCTTAGCACTTGCTTCTAATTATAAGCCTGGAAGCAGGAGAAGAAAATTCAGCTGGACCCACAAGGCACACCAAATTACCTTCCTCTATAGGAGGCGGAGATTCATATTGCTAAACTGATAGCCATTCTCTCTCTATAGCCACACCAGAACAATCTTCCTTCCCCATTTTTTTTAGTCAAGCATATTCCCAACCAAAATAAGCGTTACATCTTCCAGTTTCCCTGGCAATTGGGTAGGTAAAGAATACTAAAGGGTAGAGAATTATTAAAACTAAGCAAACGGAATATAAGTAGAAATGATTCATGCTACTTCTAGGTCATGCCCTTAGTAGGTGAGGAGCAGTTTCTCCCTTCTATGTTTGCTGGCCCCATTCTCCAGCTTGAGGTCGGCCTACTAACTGGCTGACTTGAACTATGGGAGTGAATGCAACATTTACAAGAAAACAGAGCAGCAAGTGGCATTCTGCCAACCTCCAGAGTAGAGAGCACAACTCCAGATCTCCTACTCTTGACTACTATTGCAAGAAATACGGTTTACTTTTGCTTTAAGTTTTATCCATCCTGAGAACCTTCTATGGAAAAGATGAGTTATGAAAATAGAATGATCTTTACTCAGTACTGGTTCACAGCATCCTCTACCAACCGTAAAAAGGAATTTTCTTGATATGAGGAAAACAGAAATACAAACTAGCTGGTCTGCTGGCCAGGTGGAAGGTGTATTGAAGGTGGAATGGCACCAATGGTTGCTTTGATTAGACTGAGGTAAAACTGAGAGACAAGCCCTAAGTATACGTTTAACTGTGGAAGAGACCCCAGAGAACTCTGGGCAGTGGAGAGCACAACTGGCTCAGCATATGGGGAGGTTGGAAAGAGGTCAAGAGGCCAAGATAGAGGCTTGAGTTTCTTCAACACTGCAGGCCACAAACAGGGTGAAGCCAAGCAACACTTGGTCTAGATGAAAAAGCAAAGACAAACACAGGAACCCCTGCGAACGAGGCGCCTGAATTAAACAGCACTTGTACAAGAGGGACAGGAGCACCAGCAGGCTTAGCGGGGTGTGCAGGTTAAGGAGCGGAGGGAAAGGTCACAGACAACAGGTGCAGACAAGGCTGCGGGGAGAAGAAAGGAGGTTTGATGTTTGACCAGGTTAAGTCAAGAAGGCAGGGAGAAGAGAAATGGAAAATTCAGAGTTCAAAAAAATTCAGAAGGGACACTCATTTGAATTTTTGTAATAGAATAAATCCCTAATAAAGCAATTGCAGTCTTCGTAAAATCACCCCTCCAAGATGACTGTTAAAATTTCAACAAAAAGCCCAAAGTAACCACACAAATATGCCAAATATAGTCCTTTTTATATAATGTATTTAAAATTTGAAACTACATACAGAAAAGTTGAAATATACCCATCTGAAATATCCCAATTTAGTGCAGAATTGGTGTCTACCAATACAGCGAAAAGGAGAATACAAAATAGTTTATTAATCAGAAAATGTCATCAACCTATATGATAAAACAAGGCAAACAGAAGTTGTATATTCTGCAAGAAAGTGGAAAAAGTTTTAAAATTGCTATTATATATAATTTTCAAATCCACCAATAAATAGGAAAAAATGTAAAATTCTATGTTACTCCTAAATTTTAAAAATGATTTGAAACATTTAACGAGCTATATGCCATTAGATAATTACTGGAAAGTTCAAAATTTATGAGATTGTTCACAATCGCCTGTCAAAGCACTCTCTCCCCAGATATTTAGCGTGTGGTTTCATATCTCCTCATTCTTCCTCATCTTGCCTAGTTCTGGATGGTCTGAAAGGTCAAGTGGGAATGATAAAAGTTTTATAAGTATCTTCTCTTAGCACCAAATATAACTTAAATATTGTTTTTTTAGTCTTAACTTAATGGGGCATTTGCCTTATTTTTTAAAAAAGATTTATTTATGCATACAAGACCTGGGGTGCAGGCCAAAGGTGTGGGGAATGAGAGGATTCACCAGAGACAGGGTGGGGAGCAGAACAGGTGGATCTACTGAAATACACTGCTGAGGGGGAGCAGCGGGCAAGGCAGGAGAGGTCTGCTGCGCCATGTGGGTCAGCTCCCTGGCCAGGGATCAAACTTGTGCTGCAGTGGCTGCCAACAGCTTCATAGTGCTGAGACTTAACCCCTTATGCCACCAGGGAGGCCCTGACTTATTTTGTTTATCTGATTCCATAGCCTCAAAATAACTGCTGAAATCCACAAATCTTGCAAAAGTTAATGTTTTATATTACACTTCCCATATCATATTGTTCTGAGTCAACTTCTCTTAAATATACAAGTGTGCACTTACACTATTCTAAGTTCTGAACATCTATGAAAAATTTAAAATATTGTATATGAATATGCATATATATGAATATGCACATATACACATATATATGCAACTTCGTATCTAATTAACTGTTAGGGGCATAGGATTTAAAAGGAAAATGCCCATGTAAAAATGGATAAACAAATAGATTCACATTAAATAAAAACCACAGAAATGATGGTATAATGTCAGAAAGACAAAAGTAAGGACTGTCAGTATAGTTCTAGGGTATATACATTATTTAATTAGAATGCAACTGCAGGTATGTAAAATAGTACAACTAGTAAGAAAAGTCCTGATAATTAAAAATTCTCCTGCCGCACATTCTCACTTGCATAATCTGGTTCCAGGAAAGCACTACACGCTTTCGTGTGGACCTCAGGTACTCCCATCTGTCTCCTCTGACTCATGTCACTATCAGTTAGTCTGTCGTTTCTGTTAAACTGTTCCTAAGCATCCCTGCTTTTCTACTCTTCTTCATGAATGTAATAACACCACCTTTTGTGAGCTGATACACTGTGTGAGGCATTACACAAACACCCCAAAAAGGAGGCATTACTATGTCCATTTTACAAAAGGAGAAGAAAAATAAACAAAAACAATTCTACAGCCTCATAGTAAAGGACAAAGCCTGGACTAAGAGGTCTCTGAAGCCACCAAAGCACCGCACCCTCCTCTCCCAACACTAGTACCCAAAGCAGCCTGCCCTTTTCAGAGAGGAACAAGCGCTCGCTCCCACCTGTCAAGAGACAACACCCCTGACAAACGACAGGGGAGACGTGTGGCTCCAGCCCCCATAGCTCAAAGAACCACGCTAATTGTGCTTATGACATACTGTATTTGAAGATAAATAACAATTTTTTAATATTTTCCACTCTATCTTTCTCCCTTCCTTAAAGTGATAAATAATACCTACTTCCATAAGGCTGAAAAGGTGTGACAAAAGAATGCAATTTAGACCTTGACAATTTATCCTTCAGCATGAAATCTCCCCAACTCTGCTCAGGCTACACTGTAATTCTTTGAGTGTGTGTAATTTGATTTCAAAATGAATGCTACCTAGAGAAAAATATAGTCTGCTATAGAGAGAAACTTACCTTGACATAGTCACACATTGGTGACTATGAATGACTCAAAGTGATTCTATTATTGTGCTTAAAATTTAATTTCTAAAGGGAATTTTAGAGATTCCTCCTGTATTTGCAAAATCATTCAAGTGTGGGGTTTTTCTAAGTTGATTTGTTGGTAGATTCATTCCGTGTGCTACCCAGGCTCCTGTTCTGCCTTGTTCTTCTTTAAGCTCCAGACAGTGCACGAGGGAGGCTTGTGCTGATAACAGCAGCCTGGCTCTGCCCGACATGGACCAGCCTGTTCTGTCCAACTCGGGCTCACCTGCCATCCCCGGGAAATAGTTTTTAAGTTGGCTTTTCTAGGAAAAACACAAAGAATTCCAAGCAGCAGTAAACAAAATGGAATGAATCTCTCAGGACTGTGTGAATAAAAAAATACCAATCCATTCCTGACCCAAGAATAAATTTAAATCATATACTTAAGGATGGGTAGAGCAGCAGAATCCAATCAAAAGAAAATAAATGTAAATATATTTCTAAAGTGTTCAATAATGATCAGATATTATTATATTTATTAAAGACTATAATATTATACAATATTGGGTTTTTTATGCATTATTCATAAGAAAAAAATCAAAATGGCTACCCAAGTAAAATTTTCAAATTTTATTAATGGGGGAATATCTTTTGTTGCATGTTCCAATAGTAACAACATATTACACTGTGGTTTTGCTTTGTTTTAAACACTCAAGGGCCACATAACACCTGCCTGAAAGAGGCCTGATTTCACTGTCACTTCTCTGTAAACTTCTTTTACAGGGAAAAAGAAAGGAAACCTTAAACATCAGATTAAACACAACAGTAGTTAATTTTTAATGTCCATCATTAGGTGAGAAGGCTAGAGCATCCCTGTGGTGTAACTTTTTAACACCGAAGTTAGAGAAATCGGTTTAAAGAGAAATAAATACATAAGGCTTGGCTTTGAAGACTGCCTTGCCCAAATATAAAAATAGATGGCTAAAATGTAAAAATCGATTCTAATGGCAACAGATCATTGCACTCTCCATGCCCAGGATATTAGGGAAACCTGAATATTTGATTTAGTAGCACCTTGGGAGTAGGCAGACCTGAAAATCCTCCAATAACCTTGAAAATATCCACGTCCTGTAGAAGACAATTGAAAGCTCAAATGAAAGGACACTTCCCAGCTCCCTTCCCTCCCTACCAGCACAATGATTAGAAGGCATCACAAATCCTCCCAAGTGGGTTATCTTTTCTAAGCAGCAGTCAACAAGTAAGGAGGTGAGTCAGAGGTCAGTCTCCCAGTCTTCCTAGGTGCTCTGGATCTCTGTCAGGCAGGGACCAAGTTCTTCCCCTTCCCCTAGAATAGCTTTTCACAGGATAGGGGTAGGGGGAAAGGCTATAGAGCTAGCTGGGGGCCTACACCACCTCTGACACAGGTGAACAGATATTACTATTACAGTGCTTGTGCTGCAGGCCTGCACCATCACCCCAACCCCCAACTCCCTGGTTTGGCTTCCATGTGACGCAAGGGGATCCAAAGGAATGAGACAGAAAAGGGGAGAAGGTCAAGAATGGCCTAGATGCACTCAGGTTGACCCTGCAGCCAGGCAGGACAATAGGGAGGAACAATCATCTTTACATTCCCTGGAAGCAGCTCTCCTTCCAGGAAGGTCTGGACCCTGTGCCTCCAGCGTCTGTGCAGGCTTATGGGTAGTGAGCACTGAAGCATCTGGTGCCAAAGATGAAGCCAGGAGGTGGGTGAGAAGGAGTTGGGACCTGCCAGGACCCTATCAGAGAGACAGTGGCCCCTGTTCTATACTTCAGAGCAAGCCACCAGAGCTGGGAGTGCTGAGTGCTCTGGCAGGCCCCTGAAGGATGAAACTCAATAGTCCTACTATGTGGCTTTTCCGCAGAGTATCAATGACAAATCAGAGCCACCTGGCATGCAGATGACCAACAGGCACATGAAAAAATGCTCACTACCACTTATCATCAGGGAAATGCAAATTAAAACAACAATGTGATACCATCTCACACTTGTAAGATTGGCCCATATCAGTAAGACCAGAAATAACAATAAAAAACCCTCTTACACTATTGATGGGAATGTGGACTGGTCCAGCCTCTTTGGAGAGCAATGTAGAAGTCCCTCAAAAAATGAAAACTCAATGTACCCTATGACCCAGCACTCCCTCTCCTAGCTAGCTACCCAATGAATACAAAAACACTAATTCAAAGGAATACACACTCTCCTCATACAGGGCAGCCCTATTTATAATAGCTAGATACAGAAACAACCTACATGTCCAGTGACAGATGACTGGATTATGATGTAGTGTATTTACACAATGGAATACTACTCAGCTATTAAAAAGGTCAAATCTTTACATTTGTTACAATGTAGATGGAATAGGAGGGGATTGTGGTAAGCGAAATAAGTCAGAAAGAAACACAAATGCAGATGATTTCACTCATATGTGAAACAAACAAACAAACAAAAAAAAAAAAGTAAAGGAACAGAGAAAAGCAGGCCAAAACAAATAACTTCAAATCTGACAGCATAAATGAGGCTACTGGAAGGGAGAGATAACGGACTGGGAGCAAAGAGGAAGGGGTGAAAGATTATTGGGGCTTTGGCGGTGGGCATGGCAAGACAATATACATTGTAGAACTGTAACCTTTTACCCTAAAATGTATACAGTGTGAGAAATCAACATTACCTCTATGACATTTATAAATAAAAATAAATAAATAAAATATAACATTTTAAAACAGAGTGAGATGATACTAAACTCAGTAACCTTGGTGAATCCCAGGTAGGAGAGCTGGACCCTGCAAGAACAGAGGTCCCCAGGGGAAGTCACTGCTCATTAGCAGGTAACCCTGTGTCCGTTCACTAAGCTGTGCGTGTCAGCGTGGACTGAGCTGGCAGGGGTCAGCCAGCAGCTGCTGCCCCACAAGTGAGAGGAAAGGAGTGGAGCAGGAAGAGGTGAGGTGGCAGGGTGGTGGTGGGAGGGGATGAACTGTGGGGGAAAGTGAGGTGGGTGCTTGGACGTGGTGCCCTCCAGAGAGGACAAAAGTGCCTCCTGACCCCTGTGCCCGCCCAGGTTTCCTCCCCCACCCTCATGGATCAACATGCATCAGTCCTCACACTGGAAGTCCCTTGTTAATTCGGTCACCAGCTTCCATTTGGCAAAAAGTAAATGTGCCTGGCACAGTGCCAGGTGCTTCAGAGAGGCAGATGATGATCCCCAGACTCTGTGAGGGCGCCTCTGTGCAAAGCACCAGAAGTAGCCATGCTCTGTCTTCCCCACTTGGCTTGCAAGGTCTTTTATCTCTTCAAACCTAACCCAGTGGGGACAGAATGGTCTGCAGCTCACAGCAGCTTTGTGGGAGCTGCATTCCTCATTTTCATGAGTGATTATCAAAGACAAAGACCCCTGCAAAACAATCAGTCCTGCCTAGAAAGCCAAATGACAAAGTAGAGGCCAAGGCCGGCAGGAGCATGCTGACCCTAGTGTCTGGCCAAGGATCCGGCAGGCACAGTCCACACCAATGGCTTCAACTCTGAAAGCCTTCTAGGGTTTTCTGTGGAGGTTTTCTCTGTGTTGATACTGGACCACATAATCGTCCTAGTAGCCGGGACAGCCCTGGGGAAATATGCTAAAATCTCCCCTCTCCCCCTTACATTACTTGTACAAATAAAATGTCTGGCACAGGTATGTTCTTGAGTTCTCAATCTCTGGAAAACTGCATAAAGTTGAGCTTTTCTGCCATACTCTTTGTAAATGCAATTGCTACTTGGGAAAAAAAACAATGTTTTATTCAGGTGAGGGGGGAGAGGGAAAATCAGGCTCTGTCTGTGCGTCTTAGAAGTGGGATCCAGAGTAACAAGCACAGACTATTGGAGGAGAAACTCAGAAACTAGCTCTCTCCAAGCAACTGCCACTATCTAGACCTGACACTCAGTTACTTTTAATGTCCTGCCAGCCATGCGGAAATACCGAGGTCCTTCTCTGAGATTCCTTGACTGAGGGCCCTCTGCTCGCCCTTTCTCAACCCTCGTGAATCCCAGGGCGCCCCAGTCAGGTTTTCTGACCCTTTAAAGGTCTGAAAGGGCCACCATGGGAAGGTCAGGCTGGGTCTTGGTAGGTCTGTAGTCTCAGTAGCCAGCATTTCTGGGGACTGGGGGGGGGGGGGGGCAGAAACGTCAGAAACTGTTGCCCAGTATCTTCGCTGCCCTTTTCTTTTTAAAAGGACCAGAGTCCTTCACTTCTGTTATAGCTGCTCAAACATGGAGTGGGGGAGAGAGGGCTTCTGTGCGGTCTGGGGACAGAGGGGCGGAGTGGGCTCCAGCACGACCCTGACCTGAACCTAGAAGGGAGGGGGTGGGGTCTACACAGGCTTTCAGTCAGATTTGCGTCCATTGCACAGCTGTCCAAAAAATAAAGAAAGAAAAAGAAAATCCACCTGTGACTGACTATCACAGTCTCCAACACTTTAGAAGGCAGGTACCCTCGGGGAGTGCGAGTGCGGCTGTAGCCCTGGGGTTCGGAGCCCCGGGAGCCACCGGCCATAGGCTGCAGCAGCTTGGGCTACCCAGAGTCCAGAACACCAGAGCGTTTAACTTGAGTTTGCGTGGAAGCCCTCCACCCAGGCATCCCCAGCAGACCCCCTCCCCGGCTGGTTTCTCCATCAGACTTCCCAGTAACCTCGGTGAGCCAACCACACTCACCTACTGCCAGGCAGATGGGGAGCAGCAGCCTGAACACGAGCCCGCACACCACTTCGGAGGCCATCGCGTCGTCAGGCGAATTCGAGAGGAAGGGACAGGGCTCAGGGTTCGAAGGTTCCTAAGGCTGGGGGGCTAGCGCCATGCCCGCCTAGGGCCTCCCGCCGTCGGCTCGCAGCCGCCCAAGCATCGCCTGGGCCGGGGCCGCCGTGGCGCCGTCCGCCTCGAGGACGTTCTCACCAGGCTTTGGCCCACCCTCACCAGGCTCGCTGTAGCCCCCTCGCCAGGCTCCTGATCCCCCGAGGCAGGCCCATGAAGTGTAGACTCCGGGATTCCGCTGCGCCCTCAGCGGGTAGCAGGGTCGAGGCGCGGAGGAGGGCACTTTGGGAGGGTCTGGGGCGCTGCGGGGAGGAAAGAGGGCAAGAAGGGTGTGCTGTCTTTTCGCCTGGATCTTGGGGCGTCGCTCGGGAATTTCTGGCGCGTTTTCCCGCGGAGTCCCCTCGGAAGCCCTGCGGCTGTGGCTGCCCTCCGCTGACCGTCGGTCCCCGCAGACCGCGCGGGCCGCGCTCCTCGGCTCCTGAGCCGCTCGCGGCCCCCGCAAGATCCGGCGGCCGATCCGGAGCAGCGGTGCAGCTCAGCCTCTGCGACCCCCAGCTTCAGGCCCGAGAGACCCGGGAGCCAGCGGCCAGGCGCTCGGAAGCATCCCAGACAGCAGCCGGGGAACGCGAGCAGTTTGCTGGGGCCGCTTCGCGTCCTTCCTCACTAGAAGGAATCGTGCGGGCGTGGGCAGAAATCAAGACGAAAGCGCAAAACGAGCGGGTCAGGCGCCAACTCCCTCCCCCACCGTCTCAATTAAAAATGAAGTGAAAATCCAACGCCGTCCGAAAGCCCGCGCGCCCCTGCCCGCCACCGTGTAGCCTCGCCCTGGCGGCGCAGCCCGGGCTCCCCCGCGGGCGCGCACTTCTCCACCTTCAATGAAACTTTGGAAGCCTCACCCGGGGACGGGCGTGCCCCCGGGCCAATGGGGCTACGGCACCGAGCCGACGCCAGGAGCCCGCCCCGCGCGCGGTGTGCCAGGCCCCCGCGTGCAGGGCCGAGGAGAGGGAGCCCCACCGGCTGAGCCAGCGCGCAGGAAGAGGCTGTGCTTCGCGGGCTAGGTGGGCTTCACTGTCGGTTTGGCTTTGTGGGTTCCAGCAAACCTGCAATCAGCTTAGTCCTGTCCTGGATCCGCAGGCATCCTGTCTACCTGCTATGGCCCGGAATTAACCCAACCCAGGAAATCTCAATGCTCGGAGAAAAAAAATTAATATGGGCAAGGACTTTGTCGTTGTGCTAGGTTCATGCACATCCACTTTCGTGGATTAGAAGAATAGAACCGGAATTAATACAGACAGCGACCCCGCCCATATTTAATTTGTGAGAGGTTTCAACTCTGAATGGGTTCTGGAAATTCCTGGATCTTTCCAAGAAAGAGCAAGGACTGTGGGTATGCCCCGCTCTGTACCTTTGGAGGAAGTTTTGTTTACAGGTCCCGTTGGTTTGTTGCCTGACTGCGATAAAGAGAGTGTATTATTCCCTCTTTTCCCCAATAGCCTCAATTTTTTTTTCTTCTCTAGATTTAGATCATGTTCCCTACATCTAGAGAAATCTGATTCTAGCTGGAAGATGTGCCTGGGTCTCTTCTCCATGATTATCCAGGAGTGGGGAAGAGCTGCTGGTGTACCCGGATTCTCAGGCCAGAATCATGGCCTTCCATCTGTGGAGCATTCCCAGCTAGCATTGCCACCCAGATGACAGGGAGGGAAGAATGAGACTTCATTCAGAACCTGCATTCTGGGCTTGCATTAGTTGGATACTATGGGAAAGTCTGCTGGTGAAAACTAGACAAATCTTTGTTAACCAGGTCTTCCATTTTGAGGTGCAAGCTTAGATCTCAAAACCCAAAGGTAGTTATGAGTCTAATGGTGGGGCTAGAAGAGATTACAGGAACTTATCAGCAAGTTATCATCTACTACTACCAAGAATGCTTTGTGCTTTGTAGAAGCCTCACATGAATCTGCCCTCATTTTACCGAAAGTCTAGCATTTAATGTTCATAGGTGGCATTTCTGCCCCTATCCCAAATTGTTCTTGGGACTTATGAGGTCACACAACTCACTTGAATTTTATATATGTCACCATGATTCCTCAGTCTCCTCTCAATATTTTGTCATCTTCTTGGTAGGCTGCCTGTGTTAACAATGTTCTAGATTTCTTCAAAATAACTGTCTTGGATACCTGGGTCAGGAGGCACAAGCACGCCAGCACATAAACGATAAGGGGAATCTTGGTTATCTAGACTACACCTGTGCACTGTCTGTGTCCTGGCTGTTACAGTTACTTGGGGGGAGTTTTTCTAAAATCTAAGAGCTTGGTCTCCACAACTGAGATTCTGATACCCACACTGCCACTTCTGATACCTGCATTTTTGTGAAATCTTTCAGGTGATTGTCAGGTGTGCAGCTGGCATAGAGAACCACTGTCTTCATTAGCTATTAGAACGCAGAAAACATGTCACTAGTTTTCAAAACTAGCATTGCCAAGCCAAATCCAATTTTCTGGAGTTGCATTTTCACATGGATTAAGCCAGGCAAGGAGATCAGTTATCAGTGACATTGTCTTAAAAAAAAAAAAAAAAAGCTGTTTTACCTTAAAATTTCCCTGAGGAGAGTATCTGGTGTCTAGACAGGCTTGTGTTTTGAAGAAGTCTCCAATCCATCAGGATATCGGTGCCATTGTTCAGGAGTCTTGCTGCAGATCTTATCTGAAGATCTTCATGCTTAATCTGAGCATGAACTTGCCCAAAACTTGGCATGAAGCAAAGAATGCTCGGGGAGAAAATCCACCACATAGAATATTCATAAAATTATTCTTTTGATATTTGATGAAATGAATACAAAAGCACTTCATGACAAGTTAAGCACAGGTAGTTATCCAAGCACTGGTCACCCAGAATCTCTCTGCAACTATAAAGCAGTAAATGGCTCTTGATCATTGTAAAGATTTTAGCATCTTGGATTCCTCATCTGTGATTTGTAGAGAGTAATTAAACTACCTAACATGTGTTGTTGTAAAGATAGAGATAATTTATAGAGTGCTTAGTGGTCTGCCTGGTGCATACTAAGCATTCAGTGAATATTACCTACTATTATTATTGCTATTTGTATTATCAGAACACAAAAATTGATGCTTCATTTCTGAAACTGTTATTCTGAAAGTCAGTAGCTTACTCTGATCCCCAGAAAGATGCACTGACTTCTAGCAATATGTTTAAAAACTGTGGCAAAGTCGCTTGACTTTTAACTACAGAGAACATCATCTTGTGCTTTGCATGGGTTTCAGCTCTTCTCTTTTCTGAACTTGGTTTCATACTAAACTTATTGACAGAATCCTTCTGAAACACTGTCTTTGTCCCAAATAATTTTCCTTAAGGTGTTTAATATGCAAATACAGAGTTAATAACTTTGTTCAGCCTCGTGTTGTTTCGCCCTGTCAATCATGTCTTCTCAAATATTTGTGAGCATCTTTTGGAAGCTCTCAGAGTTGGACATTATCTCAAATGGTAACTTTACAAAACAGTATCTCCTTGAGGAATAGAAAAGTTGTCCACCAGGCATTTTTTTCTCCCAGTGAAATATGCCAAAATCCATCGGCGCCATCTAGCCTGTGGAGAATGTGGTGCTTCTAGACCACTTGAGGAAGTCTGCTGGGCTCTGATGGCATTGTTCTCCTTACACGTAGACTAAAATAATATTTTTAGGTATAAACATTTTTGTGTTTTTATTTATAATTGCCACTGTACTATAACTCACAATATTTATTTGGAATTTATTTTAGCTAACGACTTCATAGCTTTTGACTTGAGAACAGAATGGAAACCTCTCTTTTTACTAATTATTCTGTGGTTGCAAAATTTTTTAAGTTGTCAATTTAATGTTTATAGCAGAAGTATATTCAAGGACAGTCTCTAAATTCCAAAAATCTAGACAACTCCTAGTAATATGTAGGAGAATCATCTTGTTATACCTCTGCTGAAGAGGTCTAATCTGCCTCCACCTTTTATTACAGTCATTCATAGTAAAAATGCACAACACCCTTTATGTATTCCACACTTCACTCTCTCTGCCTTCTGGCCCTTGGATGTAACCTTGTTGATGGATATACATAAAATTTATATCATAACCTGACTATGGTTTGTGAGTTCTAATATTGTCCAGAATCTGAAGTAGACTGCTGATTTTGTGTTTGTTGTTCAAGAACCTTGGGAAAAATCAACTAAGTCACATGTATTTTTTTTTTCAAACCATATTATAGGTTTTCAGGGCATGGACAAAATCCCATCTGAAAGGAAAGCTGTAAAGTTGAGAGTAAAGCAAAGTGTTATTTTGAAATGTGTGTATTCTATATCTTTGCTTCCATTACACACACATATCTATAACTGGGTAAGAAAGTTCTCATATTAAAATAAAGGAGCATATAAAACGCATCTGTTTCTTGTTGAATTGACACATAATGAGAGAGATTGTAATTTATGGGTAAGGTGTTCTATTGAGGTTGGTGAGTTGCCTTGGGCACACAGGCACCCAGATGGCTAGCAATAAAATATGGAAACCCCCATTCATTATTCAAAGCCAACATCTAGAGGAGATTTTTATCTTAGGATTTGTGTGGTTCCTCTCTGTGTACTTGGTTCTAAACCTTTGAAGAAGATACTGGTTTTTACATCACTGTAATTAGAAATCTTATCAAACTCTAAGAAGAGCTTTAAGATATATTGAGGAATACAGGAAACAATCAGAAGTGAGATATAGTACTCAAAGCAAGTTACTAAACAAGGAAATGATAAGATTTTTTTCTTTTCCTATAATAACAGAACTTGGAAAAATTCTTATTTATATCATGGTAAGTATTTATTAGTTAACAAATACATATTTCAGAATAATTTGGTCTAGTGATATTTATTGGATCCATCAGAATCCCTTAAATGGTTATAAGAAATGTCAATATTCTTAGTAAGCCTAAGTGATTTTCATGCATTGGTCTTCTACGGCATTGCAAATATGTGTTTGCACATGAGTATGTGCACATTTTGGAATTGCCTATTTCCAACTATTAACGTTAGCCCTTAAAGAGGATTTGTGGACCCCATTCAATGACTGTTGAGTCAACTTGATCAAAGCTTTATTCACTTATTTTCCTGCAGTGCCATCTTTTGGCTAAAAATATATTGACAAAATACAAGTACTTCCAGTCCAAGCCAGCAGCAAGGGACAGTCAACCAGCCCACTGCTGCCCACGATGCTGACAGGCTCTTGGTGAGTGGAGCCAGGACAGCTGCAGCTACTACTGTGAAGTGTGTAGTGGCCACCTGGTAAGAAAGGTGGGAATTAACTAGATGGTTTTAAGAAATCAAGTGAATAACACACGCCTGCTGAGGGCCACACACACATGTTAGGCATGATAGGAGACTACAAAGTGTGAACCCAGGAGAACAGACTCCTCACAAAGGTGTGTTTGTTGCATCTGAAGGGTGACTATGAATTCTCCAAAATGTAAGCTCCTTGAGGACAAGGATTTTGTACTAATTATTCATCCCCAGTATCTAAAACAGGATGTTGTTCATAACACTTTATAAACACATGCTGAATTTAAAAAGGAATTTTCTAGGTGAGGATGAGGAATACATCAAGGGGGAAGAATAAAAGCCCTTATCTTAGGGGCAGAAAATAGCCTGGTTGTTCAAGGAAAGATGAGAAATTTCACAGTAAACGTCTATACGCCATCAACAGAGGTTCTCTACAGATTAAACAATTTTTCCAGGTGCTGTGGCTTCCGATTCTTTCTAATCTTTTACTGAGAACAGAACCTGAAAATACAAAATCAGATTCTAAGCAGAGGGACTACATAGGCTGTAACCATATGAATGACTGTAATTTTTAGAATGAAACTACATGCCCATATATTCAGGTAAACCAATGCCAACGCCCACACAAGGACACAAGAGGGGAGACTGGGTGAGGGGCCAGGGTAGGGTTTGTGGGCCTACGGCACAGGTGTGCCACCCGACAAGTCACACAACCCTCATCCCAACTATAAGGGCCCTTCACCTCATCTAATGCTCTGCTCTTTCTAGCTCAAAAATTTTAATAGTTTTCTCTGAATTTGTATTTCACAAGTTAAATCTACAGGGCCATGTGGTATGACGTGAACAGAGAAGAACCATGAAATATGCAGGTTCTTTGCACTCCATTCATTTTTGATTTTGCTGGTGCTTATGAGCACAGAATTCAGTGGGGGCGGTGCCAGGTAAGTACGTACCAATGACTTAAGGATGGGGGTGGATGGACAGCCTCCAGCATCTACACTTCCTGTTTGAACAAGAATCTGCTTCTAACAGAGAACGAAGGCACTGGCATTGCAAGAACCACAAATGACTAATGAACTCAATCTATCACATGCCTCCTTACACATGCTCCTTCTCTGGGTTAACTAACCATTTAAACTAAAAAAATAAGATGAATGAGAAAAAAGACAACCCCTAGCTCCTTTTCCTTTCAGTCCTTTTTGATTTATACTTAAGCTGAAAGAGTGTTGGTAGTATACCAGTGCATCAAGAAATGAAATGAAAAAAAGTTGAATTAATCTTGTATAGCATGTCAACTGTCCTCCTAAGAATGAAATTTAAGTGCATGTACAAGCTGCCAAATACAAATGGGTATGATAGCAATGATTCTGCATATGAAGTAAATGCAGTTATACTTGGATACAAAATTAGCATTGCAATATATAAAAGTAGTTAAGTTCATGCTAATAATTTTAATTTTTCTTTAGATAGAATCACATTTAATGACAGATTAAAAAATGCTGTAGTAACTTAATAGAAAAACTGTGGAAGAACAAGAAACATTTTTAGAACTCCTAGTAACACTTTTCCCGGCTTTTTGAACAAGGCGCTCCCATTTTAATTTTAAACCAAGACTCAAATTGTGCACTATCTCTGCCATGACCCATTGGAGGTGGGAGACTAATTGTCTTGGGGCATCTCAAAAAGATGTCACTGTTTTAAGAAGTATAAAATCAAGAATTTGCATTATGGTAAAGAGACTATTATGGTTCATTCTTCAACTCTGTAGCATGTTTTGTTTTTAAAATGCTTTTATTTCTCAGTTTTTTAACATACAAAAAGGCATTATCTCACCCATTAGAAAAGGAACATGAACCCTAATACTGGCTGGATGAAGGTGAGGATGAAGACCTGTCTCCATTGAGGGATTCTGATGTCAAGGTCTTGTTTCAGACTTGGGGGGAAGGAGATTGGTATCACATATTTATTTTAGTAAGAGGGGTTATTTCCTCCCAATTTAAAACAAACAAATAAAACACTTACTCAAAGAATCTCCAAATCTTGGACAAACCCGTGATGATTATCTCATCATTGGACAAGCCAGGAAAAGTTTCACATTGACCCCATGGAGAAAATGGATTGGACTTTTCAGAGTCAGGAAGTTCATCAACAAAGTCTGCTTTGCTCATTTGGCCAGTGCAGCAAATATTGCTCATAACCACCAATGGTTCCCAGCTATTGAAAGGTAAATTGGCAACGTGAATCAATTCTGGGCCAATAAATAGCATTTTCTTGGCTACAGTATTGTTGGAGGTCTAGAGAATACATATATATCTGCTCTACCTATGTAAGGAATTTTTAAAAAGTAGATTCAGTACATATAAATCACAAGGTGGAGGCTTAGCCCGCAAAATCCAGAAAAGTCAAGTGACTCAAATACCATCATTTCAGTGAGAGTTTGCCAGAACTGCAACCTAATGACCCAGGACTGCAGATCACCCACTGGTCTCTCTGACTGAATCTCCATTTTGCAATGAATAAGAATGTGAGTGTGAGCTGGTCAACTCCCCAGGTTTTGACGGCAAGTGCCCTTATTTTTGTAAGATACTGCCTGAATTAACTGTTGTACTTGTGCTTAAAAATATTTATTTCTGGGGCCTCCCTGGTGGCGCAGCAGTTAAGCACTGCACTGTGGAGCTGTCGGCAGCGGCGAGCTGTCGACAGTGGCCACATGAGTTCGACGCCCGACTGGGGAGATTCCCACATAGCTCAGCAGACCTCTCCTGCCTCGCCCACTGCTCCCCTCAGCAGCGTATTTCTATCGATCTGCCTGTTCTGCTCCCTGCTCTATCTCTGGTGAACCCTCTCTCCGCCCCATGCCTCTGGGCTGTACCCGAGCTTGTATGCATAAATAAATAAAATCTTAAAAAGAATTTATTTCTATTATGAAACCAAGATAATAATGTATGTTTCAAGTCCTCCCTGACAGCATGCATATAATAAGATTTAGCATGTTGAGAATAAAAACTGAAAAAAAAAACAAGAGAGAAAAATATTCACCACTGAGGAGAATATTCACACTTGTGTGACAACAAATGGCAGTTAACACACATATCATTTTAAAAATTCATGAAATTTACCTAAGAGAAAACGAATACATAGGGAAACACTCAACTTCATTAAAAACCAAGAGTAGAAAAATTAAAAATGAAGCACAGATTTTACCAACGGAATCAATATTAACTTTGAAGCATAATGACAAATATCGGCAAAATTATGGTTGAAGAGAAGTATTCATTTCTCGTTAAATCAATGTAAATTTGAATACTTCTTTTATAAAGGACTGTAGGAAAATATATTCACTAAAATTACATAAATTTACTCAAAATGACCAATCTAAAATAGGAAAGGAATTTTCATCATAAGTGTTCATTAAATCTCTACTCGGTAATAGTGGTAAAATAGTCCTTAAAACAGTGCCAAGGAGGGGGACAGGTCACTGTCTGTGTGTTCTCACCTGTGAGCTGACAATTGCAAGAAGATTCAGGCTCAGGTTGCAACAGTGGGGTTATTTAACAAACAAGGGAGTAGGGAAAAGGAAAGCATTTCCAAGGCAACATCTGGGCTGTCTCACCCAGACACAGCCTGCAATGTCTGCAATGTCCAGTAGTCCCACTGTCTAGAGTCCCACTTGTGCAAGAAGACACAGTCCCATCAATGAGGGCCTGCAACTAGTGGCACACCAGTGAGCAGTGGACCAGGACCCAACTCACAGTGGCAGTTGGAGCTGCTCACAGGTGAGGAAACACAGTAGCAGCCCGCAGTAACTGCCTAAAGACTGAGCAAGACAACACCAGATGCTGGACCAGACAGTGCTAGACTCCACAACACCAGGAGACAGTGACAGATGATCCAAAATGGTGAACAGCTTTCAGAGTGGTTGGACACAGAGTGGTATGCACTGGCAAATAGTACTGGTCAGCACCAGTCAGCAACAGTCACCAGTCACCGGTGTCAGACACACCAGTGTGACAGCTTTTCTTAAACTATTGGCACGAGCCAATAGCCAACAGCTCTTTGAGACACCAGGCCCAGATCAACAGTCATTTTTTCAAACAGAGTCAGAGGCAGAATCGGAGACAGGCACAGAGGTTGGGTCTCTGTGAAGGTCTATGGCAGCCTCATGGGTCTATGGAGGTCTGGAAATCTGTGAAATCTGTGACGTTCTACGAAGGTCTACTCAATTCCATGCAGGTCATCTACTCTGTTTCTTCTTCAAATATCATCTGCTGAATGACTCAACCTAGTTGTTTGCTCTAGTTATACTCTTCAGGGTTTCCACCCTACAAGTCTGATTGATCATTTTTTAATCCTAACTGTTTCATTCATGCTGGTTAAACACCAAACAGTTTACTCCATTTCCACACACATAATGAGCTCAAGGTTTGAATGACAGTCGGAGAACTCAAACCTGATTGGTCTATTCACAATCCTGGCACCAGATACAAAAGTGAAAACTCCCGTGAGTACCCTGACTCAGCCTATACTGAGGAGAGGGTAGGCTCTTGTACTGGTGGAGCTCTGGGGAGCCAAGCCTGGCGCAGGTCTCTATGAGGTAAGAGACATATTGCACCGGGCACCCCTCAGTGGGGCTGGGTGTAACACTGCTAGGAACCCTGCAGCAGCTCTGGAACACAAGTCTCAGTAACTGTAGGGCAGGTGGCTGCTGGGAGCCTGCCATGTTGGCCCTGCACTCAAGCGCCCCTAATGTGGGAACATTAGGGCTAGTTTGCTCTAGAGATGGGAAACATTGTTTCTGCAGCCACAGTGGGGCTGCATGCCCTGGAGTGGTGGGGTGGGGAAATTCCCACAGCTGCCCCCAAGAGGATGCCCACAGAGGCCCCAGGGCTCCTGAGCCTCAAACCCAGCTGGTAGGGTGGAGGGGCTGTCTGCAAGTGCAGCGCACTAAAGCGGCACAATACCAACAAAGCCAACAAGCCCCTCTGTCTGAGTGGCAGGGCCACTGTAGTGATGGGAAAGCTAGAAATCAGCTTATTACCTAACAATGGATATTTAGATTTCATTTATAATTTACTCATATAATGGAATGCAACTATTTAAATTATGAGAACATAAGTATGAGGATATTTCTGAGCTTAAAGAAAAACAAAATGTTATCTAAGCTATAATTACTCTATGTAAAATGAGGTATGCTAAACAACAGAATACAGAGCTCAGTTTGATTTACTTACTGGTCAATTAGAGTATTTATCTTGGTTTCCAGCAATAATATATAGCTCCTTCTTGAGCAAAAAAAACATTTTTAGTTGACTTTAATTTAGCACAATAATTTTTAAATTTTAATGTTTGAATCACAAGCCATTTCATTATTTTGATTATATGGTAAAACTCAATTTATCACTTGGCATAGCCAAGCCAAACTTAAGAGTCAGAATCATGGTAAAAATAAAATAAAGAAACATATTTCAATATACATTATAATCTATGAACCATGAAGTATAAATCAACATGTAAGATTATTATCATCATAGCAATTATTAGTCAATTCCTTACTTAACTATTAAGTTTGAGCAGAACTCTTCAACAGATACTGTGGATCAATGTTCTTTAACCCCTTTGTTTTATGCATTCGAAGAGCAAACCCTTGTTAGACTTGACAACTTGGTAGAATCGTCGGTGTTAGCCTTTAAGGCATTTTTTTTCCGTGTGGCGTGAGCAATATGTTGCTTAATATCTTTTCTAAGTTGTGTCAGCATTAGTGATTTCAGGAATCCCTGATTCCGAATGGAAAACTTGTACAACTGAGTAGACAGGACAACTAGGAAATCAGCGAGTCTGGGTGGGGGGTTGCCTTCCCCAGTTCCTCTCCAAGGAACATGAAACAAGCCACAGAAACTTTCTGAACAAGAAATTCTGCAGCTACAAAAACTAAGCAATTATATTAGTAGCCCATATTTGTCAAAGTTATTATGATGATCAAATACACTATACATTATAAAGTTTTATGTAACTATTTCCATAGAGTTTATAGTATAGATGAAAAATAATCTCTGTGCTTTTAAATCACACACACCTATCAGAAAAAAATGATTTTGTGCATATATTCTGGCTATGAGTAATTATATGCTTATAGGTTATAAACTATATATAGGTATCATATATGCTATATATATATGATAATAGTTATAAATATGCCATATATCACCCATATTTGCTAATATTTATGTTGTCTCACACATATATATAGAGATAAAACAATGGAAACGTGTGTGTGTGTATATGCACACATGTATCATTACCAAATAAATCAAGACACATTACAAATGTAGGGTAAGGACTATCATTGATGAGACGTTTCTAACATTTCTTGATGGAGTTGAATATTTCTCTCCAGTTCTTATTAGACCTGACTAAATGATAATTGATTTAATAAAAATCTTCCAATAGTAGTTTAATCTAACAGGAATTAAATTTTCACCCTTGCCAAAGTCCTGTCATAAATTGTCATAAATTGGCACAGCCACACCATTCCATCTTCAATATCTCAGGCTATTTTGACCTTTTCATCCTGTCTTCATCAACCACTGATTTTCCTCTTCCTAGTGACTCACATGCATAATATGGAAGCGCCATCTCCGTCCTGAGCCTGCTTTCCAGGCTGGAATACGAAAAGAGCAACATCACTTATAATCAAGGAAATGCAAATCAAAACCACTATGAGATACCACCTCACACCTGTGAGGATGGCACACATTAAAAATACAGGCAACAACAAATGCTGGAAAGGATGTGGAGAAAA